>JAOVYX010016439.1:0-24677 GCA_035668315.1 Drosera spatulata
TGTTTCGTTTTCGTTGCATACATTGGGCATTTTAAAATAATTGCTCATTTCCGTTTCATACGTTGATGAATTCGAAGTATTTGTAATTAATTTAGTATGTTTTTTAACAAATAAAGTGGAAGCAAATTATCGAAAAATAAAAATAATTCATTTTTCATATGAATACAAAATTAAAGACACCATTTATTTAAAAAAAAGTTCGTTTGCTAAGTGAATTCTACTTCTCGATTTTTTGTTTCATTTATTTTGATTTTACAGTTATAATATAGATAACATATTTCGTTTCATAATATAAGAAACATTTGATCCGACATATGTATTTATGTGGTTATTGAATTGTTGTGAAATTAGATGGAAAAAAATTCTCCCTGTCCCATAAATTTTAGAACATGTATGTATTTTACATTATTATATACGCATGTATATAAATCTTGTTTTCATATCCAATCACGTCTGATCGTCCTGTAACGTATATTAGGTTGAAATACGTAACTTACAAAATAATTGATGTTTCACAATAAATTTATAAAAAATTATGTTTGCTCGTCATTATACGTTCGTCAAACTTTACATCAACACACATATAAAATTCAAAACGATTCAAAATTTATGAAACGAGAGAGTATTATTTTCAAGTGATGGTGGGATTTAATTGTGACAGTCATACGAAAAAATAATGAGTGCATGTGTTTGTGTTTGCTACTCTGCTTTATAGGGGAAAAGGTTATTAATACTGAGGATATATTTTATAATTTACGTATTTTAATCTAATATATATTATGACACGATCAGACGTGATTTGATATGAAAACGAGACTTGTACTCATACGTAAAGAATAATATAAAACACGTATATATTGTAACTTTTCTGAGACGAAGGGAGTATTTTCTTATAATAGACAACATATTTTTTTATAATAAACAATTATGATATATATTTTAGAAAAAAGGAATATCAAAAGGCCCCAAAAGTTTTGTTAGGCCTAGCCGGGAACGTTTATAATTTCTGTTTCTGCTTTTGTTTTGATCAACCAGAAACAAGTGGTACTATTTTGTTTTCAACTAGCGGAACTGCAAACCTATCATATGACGGTCGCGCAGAATCCAGAGTGAGAGTTAAACATCTTATAGGTGTCATAGATATAACAACAATAACAAAAACAATCCCAATTAATCCTGTCAAAAATAAAATATTAAAAGAATGAAATATATATTATTTTATTTATATTATGGATAAAATTAATTATAATAAAAATATTTTCTTATGTGATGGATATGAATGAAGGAAATCATATTGACGGCACGAAATCCTCGATCATTATTATAGGATTATGATTGTATGTTATTTACGGTTACAACCTTCTAGCTGTCACAACATTCCGAGTAACACATAATGAGATTTGAGTCGTGGATCCGGGAACACAAAGATACGGTACTGACTCATCGATCTAAGCTAGCAAGACAAGAATTGCTGCTACACTCTTAGTTATGTTGCATCTATCTATCGATAATAGTTGTTCTTGGACCATCCTAGATATCACAACAATAGTCACATAACACCTACTCATATGAAAAATCGAAGTGCATAAACGAGCAACGAAAAAATCTGCTGCGATTGGGATTTGCCACCAAATCCAAATGAATTTTTTCCTCTATCATTGGTTGCCAATTGGCATTTGGGCTCGAGCAGTTGAGCTCGAATCCACTGGCTTCCTTTTTGTGAAAGGTGGGTCACTCTATTATGTTACATCGATTTCTAGGCAACTTTAGCGCAATCACATCAATATCAATATCGTTCTACAACAAATTCATGATAATAACGAAGCTTAGACAAAAAGAACTTTCCATTAAATATGACCTTCATTTGGATAATGAGGTTTCATCGGCAGTATACCTTTTTCAGATTATTTTATTTTATTATTTTTTTCGTCCCACGTAAATTATGAAAGGTTGATTTGACACGATAATTAAAAAAATTATTAACTTTGTTGTATTGGACAAAAATATTCTTGTTTGATGATAAGAAAAAGTGAGGAAGAGTTGTGATGGAGAAGAGAAAAAAATAAAAATAAAAATAATGATGATGATGAAGATGTGATATAAAATAAGTGTATTTTGGATTTTTATATCAAAAAATCATATCATTTCACAATTTATATGGGACGTATGTCTCACAATTTATATGGAATGAAAGAAATACTATTTTATTTTCATTATCTAAAAATTAGAAATAGCCTATCTTTTATTCGCAATATGCAACAAATAGATCGCATCAGTCTTACTTACGCATTTGCCCCATTTTTTTCATGTCCAGGCGCAATCTTAATCTCCACTGAGCTAGTTAGTCTTACGTTACGCTCGTTCGAAAGTGTGATCACGTCAAAACACATCTGAAGCACATGCACTCTCGAAACGAACGCGCATAAACCATTAGTCGAGTGACAAACAAAGCACATGATAACAACGGGACAAATGCTGAAATGCGACCACAAGCAAACGTTAATGAAACCCCAGATTTGAAACAATTAATCGGATTATATCATGATTACTTGGATGAACAAATGTAATTAAGTAAGCCATTGCTATCTAGCGAAGAAACTCAAACTCAAGGACCAAATGCCGACAACATAAAACTGCATCATTTTGCGATGAAATTCTTCCGTCGCAACAAGGAAAAATTCCGTGGCAGAGGTGAATTGCGACGAAATCTACGACGGATTTTGCCGTTGTAACAAATGGCATCACAAAACCATTATTTTACGACGAATCCGTCGCAAATTCAAATTAGTTACGACGGATTGATTTTTTCCATCGTAATATATTATTTTTTAATATTAATTTATTCTGCGACGGATTCCGTCGCAAATAGTTATTTAAGTAATTTCTTAATAACAATTAAATGAATGAAAATAATGCATTTTATGTGACGAAATTATATTTATTTCGAATTTAATTATATTTTACGATGGGTCCGTCGTAAAATATTAATTTTTTTTAAAAATAAAAACTGAAAAAACTCACTAAAATACCTGTTTAACAATTGCAAGTTTGAATAAAATCCGTAAAAAATGCATTCCAAAATCATATAGAATAGAAAATAAAGATAAAACATATAATTAGTACAACGCTACATATATCAATAGCCGGCTAAGCTGGGATGTCGCTGTTGCAGAGGGCAGGAATCATCGTTTGCACCGGGAGGGAGTCTAAGCATATCAGCACCAGTCTCTGCCTGACATATGGAATTGGGGTCCAAGCCCATCTGCCTCATCAAGAAAACAATCTGAGCCTGCATCTGCTTTATTGTTTGATTCTGGGTGAGAACCTGCTGCTGCAACGACTGATACTCCTCCAAAGATACTCCACAGCCACGAGTAGGTAGTGATTATGACTTGGAGATAGCAAAAAGGTGGCTCTTCGGGTAGAACTGACTGACACCCGATCTAATACCGTAGATCCTTCTCTTCTGTGGCTTTGCGACCTCGACTATGTTTGGGAAGCGGCTGCTGTAAACTGTTGCTGGGAGACCTCCGGCTTCATAGACGAATCGGCCTGCGACTCTGGATGTTGAGTGAATTGCTCCAAAAATAAATCCTACGAATTTCATGATAACGAATTAGTAAAAAAATAAATTAAATGAACATAATTAAAAGGTAACAAGTGTGAAATAAGTGACTTTAAAAATCTTACCCGAAAACGGGTAGCCGTCTCGTCGGCCATGGGAATGCCAGGTAGTGACTTTCCTCGCTGGTATTGCCTCCAGAATGCTCGGAGTACTCGCCTTCTTATGGGTCTCCACGAAGATCTCAAACTCCGTCGCTTTTCTCTTCAAACCAACCTCCTGAAAAATATTTTCAATAATAAATATGATAACATTTTATGAAATAGACGATGTCGAATAATTTAACTTAAATATAAATACTTATCATTCTCTCCGTGACAACGAGGGTGGACACACAACTCTGGGAGTGTGTAGCATATCCCCGAGATCGATTCCTTGAATTAATTCTCGATCTCTCCAGGATCTCAGGGGACATGCCGTATCACTGCATGAGGCGTAGACCAACATCGGCACTGACAAGGGATTGGACATGCTTCAATATCGTCATAGCCCTGAAGAACCTGTCGCGTCCTGTACACGGAGTCCCGCATATGCGCATCCAACTTGGCCTCCCAAGCTACACGTACTTGGGAGTTCAAGGAGGAATCCCAAGAAAAAAAAATCTGCAATAAAGAGAAAATACCTTATGAACTATATATATTAGAAGGACTAAAAAAATGAACATAAACAAATGAAAAATTAAACTTAAACACATATTCGAAAATTCCCGAACATACGATACCGAATAACCATGGGTACCTCTCCAAAATTCATACATGACTCCTCATACAAAGTCTGGAATGAAACAACTGTCCCTCTGGCTACATCACCATGATGAAACCTATAAATTATTTGATAAAGTTAATCATATTAGGAAACATAGGGAAAATTAAAGATGAAACAAAGTCATGAAGATCAAAACATAAAAAAAGTTATACCAATGTGTGTCAGAGTGTAGAGGACAGCTAGGATCAGGATGTGTCCCATGAGATGCACGAGAACGTCTACTACCAGCTCTAAATGACTATCCGACGATAGATACCCATGGAGATGGCTGAGATGTCTCCGCTGGCTCTTGAATCGAGGCTTCAAATCCTGGGATTGGCGCCATGATGTCAAATTGAGAGGATCCTAGGTCTGCTGTCCATGAAGTGATCTCATTGCCAGGATCGAAACATCGATCCTGACTCCTTCCTCCACGAGAGACTGACGCTGCACGAGATCCTGAGCCTCCACGTGAGGCTCCACGCCTCTCTCTAGATCCAGAAGATGAAGACATCAGAAATAATACGAAATATTTTAGTTTGTGTTAATTTGCTATGAAATAAGCTTTGCAAGTGTTAAACTTATGTCATTTTTATATTTTGACAAACACTTTTGCATTAGAAAAACCTTTAGTCCTCTTCGTCGTCATCCTCCCCATCGTTATGATACTGATCATCCTCTCCATTCTCTTCATCTGTACCCTCCTCTTCTGCTTCTTCATCCTCCTCTTTTGTTTCAGTCTTGTCTTCTGCTTCTTCTTCCTCTTCCTCTTCTTCATCATCATCGTCGTCGTCATCATTATCATCATCGTCGTCGTCATCGTCGTCGTCGTCATCATCATCATTCTCATAATCTTCTTGCCCCAAAAGTTCAAGAATGGATGGATTCTTCGTCAAGTCTTTTTGATATGCATCTTTCATGGCTTCCGGTGCATCAATTGTTGATCTTGATTTTGTTTTGAAGACTGTCCACCACTTGGATTGTCGTGGTATACACCCTGGATAAGGAGCGTAATAGACATGGATAGCTTGTGTGACGAGAACAAAAGGATCATAAAGACCTCTATATCTTGATGTGCGATCAATATCCACAATCCCATAGCTAAGATGAACATTCAATCCCGAGACAGAATCGAACCACTCATATTTGAATAGGACGGTCTCCAAACTTCTAAATCCTGGGTTATGTATTGAAGTTTAACAATATCAATGAGGATCCCGTAGTAGTCTAGATCGCCATCCCTTTCACGCACACTCCCTAGTTGGCCGTTGCTTTTCCTTTTTCACGTTCGTATGTATCGAAAAAAGTCATTCATCACATATTGTTTGAACTTGTTCACATAAATCTCAGGTCCAGAAGTTATTGTTTTGATGATCTCATTGTCTTGGAGCCACATCACATGGTTTTTCAGCCAAACCGGTCAAATATGACGATCCCTAGTCCATGCTTCTTCGGCTGTGTTCACTGAACCATTTCTGATCATGTCCTCCTCAAATAAACTATCATATACGGGGCACACATCAATAAAGGTAAGCTTCTTGATGTGTATTTCTTAGCATTACATATTCATATTTGATTAGTACTTGGATTAAATACCTCTCAAATGGCGTAATAAGCTCGCACTTGTTCAAAATATATCTATCAGTTGTCTCAGCATCTCGTAGTTCAAGTGTGAGCTTCATCTGTCCTCTGATATTTTTCTTCTTCTTCTTCTTAATTGGACATATCCTCCATTTCTGCGAAATACATCTGGAAGCTAAGGTGTTTCCTCATCATTATCATCTCTTCTATCACACCGAGGAAGATCATTAGCCTTTGAGTCCATGCTCTTGGGAAAATACAACTTCGTGAAGTTGCAACCTTTCTTCAAAAGATAAGCTTCACATATAAAACCTTCCACATGTGTTTTGTTCTCAATTTTTTATTTTAGATGAAACAAAAACCTACAAACACATAGTGGATCAATTTCACATATACGTAACAAGATCCATGGAAAGCCACTGAATGTAAATCGCTACCTTTTAAAGACATACATCCATCGGTAATGTACAGATCCGACTATCTTCGCCTCGGACGACAAATGGATTGGGAGATATTCCATGTAGTTGAAAAACTAGAGGAAACAACCTCTCTAATTTGTAAATTATTTTTGGAATGAATCTCTCTAACCGGTTCATGTCACTGCGAGTAATACAATTTGCACATAAGTCCCTGAAAAATTGGGCAGCAGAAGCTCCTTAAAGGAAACAAGGATCAATCGCTGCATGAACACATGACAATCATGGTTTTTTATGCCACTTAAGTGCCACTGAGGCTCTTGAATGCAACGACGTAGGTTGTAAGCATAACCATCTGGAAACTGCAAATCCTTCTCCCGCTCTCACAATAACTTCCTCTGTTTCTTCTCCAGAACGAAAGGAGCTCGAGGCATCAATAACTGTGGCTTATCAGAATTTCCAACGCTTCTAACCACGTGAAATTGAGGCCTCTTGCAGCAGAGTTCTAAATCTTTCCTTAAGCTGATATTGTCTTTGGTCTTTCCAGCAACATCCATCACTGTATTGAACATGTTGTCGAACACGTTCTTCTCTATATGCATCACATCAAGATTATGACGGATGAGAAGTTTGCTCCAGTACGATAGCTCCCAGAAAATACTCCTCTTACTCCAATTGTGTATTCTATGAAAACCAATTACATTCGCTGAAAGGTCATATTGCAAACGCTCCATCATGGTAGGAATCCCTAAAAGATTTCGAAACAACTCATCTCCACTACTTCAATATATTGCAAACACACTTCAATATATTTTATCATAATAAAATTAAACATAATATCGTATAATTAAAATTAACATTATATTTTCCCAAATATACGACGGATCCGTCGCAATTAAAATATTTTGCGACGGCGTCCGTCGCGGAATAACATACATGTGTATGAATTATAATTCTTAAAAATAATATGGGATAGAAATATTTTTCAAAAAGTCAATTTGGCACGAAATCCGTCGCACAAACTGCATTCACTTTTACAAAATTATTGCAAATAAATGTATAAGTTTTGATATTCAACTTTGCGACGGATTCCGTCGTAATTTGCTTATTTTTCTACGACGGACGTTGATTTTCCGTCACAGATTTTTGTTTTCCTTGTTTCTTTTTTCCTTGAAATATTTGACGACGGACCCGTCGTAGATACCATATTATTACGACGGGAATAATCCGTCGTGAATTTTTTCCGTCACAAAAAAGCTTTTTTTGTAGTATAAGCTCAGACGCAAGAGGAGAGTTCAATCTTCGAAAGAAACATATTGTAACCCCCTTCGTATATATGGGTTACATAGTCTTTAGTTGTGGCCTAAACCGCAAGTAAAAAAACTCCAGGAAAGTTAATTATGAATGTGCAAAAATGTCCCTAGTAAAATAGAGCTTAATTACGGCAAAATTTTCATTAAAGAAAACCTAACGGTCACTTTCAATTCGTAACAACCGGGCCACATTTTTCTGTAGTTACCAACTTGGGAAAACCACGTAGGATGAAGCCCGATCACGCGACACGTGTCGCACAGATGATTTTCAATTGCCTATCAACGACGGCTCATTGAAATTCTTCAAACTGCCCTTTATTTGTCGTTTACGAAAAACCAAACAAAACTTTTTCCCATTATGAATGTCGTTTTTATATTTTAATTCCACGTTTCTGTTTCTAGTTTTGTTCCATCGATGCCTGATAGACAATAACTTCGAAGAACAATACCACACAATTTCATAGTTAATCTTATACTACAAGAAAACTCTATGACTGGGGACCATACACAGCTATTCGAATGAACAATTGGTTGACATTTTTCTCTTCCAATAAAAATGAAGTTTTGTCCAAATTATGAAGAAATTGCATAGTTCATACAATGAATTATGATAAAATGGGTAGGGTAAGATCACCACGCAATGCTCTAGCTATGCATGTATAGTTGGAGATAAATGTGTGGGTACAGATAATTACTAGAGATTAACCAATTTTTTATTGTTTTGGGATGATATCTTTTGCAATCTTCTACCCCTATCTAACCAATTTTTCGTTTGCCTTTAAACAATTCAAACATCAAAAAAGAAAAAAGAAAATAAGTACTAAATCAATAAATAACACAGATGATATATCTTCTGAACAATCATAATTCTTTATCATTCGTAAAAATATGCGAAGACTTTTATCAATATTTTCACTATCATAAAACTCGGTACGATTAACCCTATAGAAAAAGAGCACAGAATTCCCGTTCATGATCAGCAACTGCTTGTATGATAAAGTGGGCACAATTCAAACATTTCACAGCAAATTACCTGAAGATTCGAAGAAGCATATGCCAGACCCGCTGTCACCATTAAACGACCCGGCGCACTGTATTCACACCCCCACTCAAAACTCCCATACGTGTCCAGGGGCATTTCCGTCATTCCCTACTCAAAAGCAAGAAACTTATCCGTTCCTTCCTTTCAAAACCCACCACACCATTATAAAACCCCCACAACACACAAAACAAACACAAAACACAAAACAGAGAAAACACAGAAAACAGACACAGAAACCATTTCGATGGCGACGCACAGATCAACTCGAATCAACTACAATTACCTGATCACCATCCCTTCACCGCCTTCCTCCACCGCCACTCCTCCGCTCGAGCTCGACGAATCCGACGTCGTCTGGTCCTCCACCGACTCGATCCGCCACCACCGATCACCTGGATCGAAGAAGACGACGTCGGAGAAAAACCAGGAGAAGAAGAAAACGAAGAAGGAGGAAAACACCTTCGGAGGATTGAAGCCGTCGTCGTTGCCGGTGAACGTGCCGGACTGGTCGAAAATCCTCAGATCGGAGTATAAGGAGAACCGATGGCCAACCGATTTCGATGAAGACGATGCCGGCGATGAGGAGGAAGAGAATCGAGTGCCGCCGCATGAGTACTTGGCGAGGACGAGCATGGCGTCGTTATCGGTGCACGAAGGAGTCGGCAGGACTTTGAAGGGGCGGGATCTGAGTCGCGTGAGGAACGCCGTTTGGGAGAAGATTGGATTCATCGATTGAATATGAGGGAATTTTGAAGCGAACAAATGAGAGTTCTGAAATTTTGGGGGATTTGATAGTGGAAATGTTTTTTTTGTGTTTTTGATGATGCGGATTGATTAGTATTGAGAATCGAATGTGAATCTGAGTTTTTTTTTTTTTTTTCCCTCTTGTTTTTGTTGTGGTTTCTTTTGTTTGTGATAGATTTTTATCACTCCTGAAGATTCCGTTTCAATCTAACTATCATCGCGAATTTGGGTTATTTTGATAAATTTTAGTCCCTCCTATAATATAAACATGTTTATTTAAATCATTATAAAATATATATAACATATGATTATTTTTTTAATAAAAAACATATCGAAAGAATTACGGTATATCTTTTCTTACATCAATTATAAAAAATCTCATTATCATCGAACAGTTTTACATATTTTGAAACTGGAGGAATTAGTTTTTGTATTATAGTATTTCCTTTCATATTGCCGAGGACCTTCTAGTAACAGAGGTGTGATTGGGCGATATATGTTCATTTTCTAATCATGTACTCTATCACTCGAAAATGTATAAGCAGTTTCTCTAATGATACTTATAACATAAGATTCAACACATATTGTGCTTAATTGTTACGTTGATCTCGTATATCACATGTATCGGTATTTGAGAGGAAGTTGAGCATTTCTTCACGGAAATTGTAAAGCGTTTGAGTAACCGATGGGGCTGCGTCTTCTGTGTGAACACTGGAGACAAGACTTTTATAAACGGAACGGAACGCGGCAATTATGCAATCTCCTCGTCGCGGACGTCTCCTTGCTCTTTCACGTATCTTTACATCGTTTTAATTTAGAATAGAAGAAACTGAGGGTGATTTATTTGGGCATCAGAGTCCCGAAGAAACCATCAACACACCTTCTAGATGATTGGATTTTAAATATGTATATCTGAAACCTATGTCCTATGTCCTCGAGGAATGAAAATATGCTGAAACTGACCCTTGGATTGGTAAAATATTTAAGCCCACGGGATCAAATTCTGAAAACATGCACCGTTGTCATGTTGAGGTCCTTAGATCGATATTGATTTAAGAAATACTTCGTCTATTTCACATAAATTATGATACATTGTTAAAAATAAATATTTCATATAAATTATAATTTTTTCTAAGTTAACAAAGTTTTTAGATTGAAAAATCCAAAATAACTCTATTTATATCACATCATCATATTCATCATTATTTTCTCTTTTTTTTCTCACTCACAACCTCAATTTTTCCTTCTATCATTACAAGGGGCATTTTGAAAGATACCCATAAATTCAATGAATTCTTTAATAATCATGTCAAATCAACTCTTCGTTATTTATTTAGGACGGAAGGAATATATATTACGATGTATTATGCATTTTTCATATTATTTAAGGCATCATAACCTTCGACAATTCATAAATTTTTACTCCCTCCGTCCCACAAAAATACAACATATATGTATTTTGTATAATTTTGCACATATGAATACAGATCTCGTTTTCATATCAAATCACGTCTGATCGTCCCGTAATATATATTAGGTCGAAATACGTAAGTTACACAAGTATTGATGTTTCACACTAAATTTATCAAAAATTACGTTTGATCGTCGTTATACACGTGTCGAATTTTATATCGATACGTATGCCAAGTCAATCTGTTGCATCTTTTATGATACGAATGAAGTATTAAGACAGCGTAAGAAAATATTTAATTGACACTCCATGGTTCTTATGTATTTGTTGGTTCCTTCACAACTGTCATCTACCATTCTTTCTACTGAATATATTAGCTAGTCTTTTATCTCGCATTCGAAATTTGGCTTATTCAACATAGAGAAGATGCTCTATTTAATGGAACGAACCGACGTTTTGGGTTTGTGGTGGCTTTTATGTGAAAGTGTTGTTGGTCCCGTTGCCTTAATGGGCATCAAATAAATGAAAGGTCCAACCTTGTTTCGGTTGTATCATTGTATGGTTCGTATTCATCATAATTTATGTGGAATTTGTACATTCTTTTCCAGCAATCGATAGCCTTAAAAGACAACTGGTGACCTAATTTCCCTACAGCAGTCGCGTCTCGTTACATCATGAATCTCGACAAACATGCCTTACAACATTAACAAGTCCGTTATGATGTCGAATCTCATCCATATCTTGCTCGTATACGTCATCCAAATAGATCCAGCTTCCTTCTCTGAGACTCTGAATAATGCAGGAAACCCGAATCAGTAGCTTCATACCAAAAATGTTAGCTTCATATATGTACCGAGCAAACCATTCGGGTGCAACAATTAGTCTCGTGATAATCATGTCAGAGCCATACATATTAATACTACCTCCATCCCGAAATTCTTGTAACAAATTGACTGAATACGTGTGTCGATATAAAGTTTGATACGCATACAACGGTGATCAAACGTAATTTTTTTTAAATTTATTCTGAAACATCAATGATTATATAAGTTACTTACTTCAACCTAATACATATTACGGGACGATCAAACTTGATTTGATATGAAAACGAGACTTATATTCATACGTATAAAATAATACAAAATATATATGTGTTGTAAGAATTATGATACGGAGCTCGAGAATACCCTCGTCCAAAATGTAACAAGGCGGCGGTCCGAACAATGACAAGAGGGTTTCGCAGCTTACGTAAACCGAAGCTGTAAAGGCTAGGACAGGAGGAGATTGAAGATAAAAGTTTCAAGGATGTAGTAACAACCACATAAGATTCATCAATACACAATTTTAAAACCATATAGAGTCAGCTTAACAACCAAATCTCATGATTAATTATGACTCCCACCTCAATGATCCTAGACAGACTGGATTCTTTTCTATAGTGTCCCCTAATCTCAGCTCAGGGAAACAAAACACACCCTCTATCACTAGGCAAGGCTCAGGAATCATTCGACAAACTCTCGTAAATTATCAACATATATAAGCATTCCCTAAACATTCCTCTAATATGCCGTTCACTTGCACGACTAGTCAAAATTACTCCGTTCACACGATTACAACATCGTCTCAGCATAAAATTCCTTTCAACAAGAAACAACCGCTAAGAATCTGAAAAAGGCGACAGCTTTCGGAAGGTATGAAGTTACAGATGACCAAGAGAATCAGAAGTACTACCTGTCTAGGAGTCAAAGTTGGAGATTCACCCGCCGGGGAAGCAAATTTGTATTAGTATTAGTGCTAGACCAGGGACCGGTCATGTTTCGAAATGGTAGAGAGCAAGCTACAGCTGAAGTGGGAACACAAGAAAGACGTATGAACAGCGTAATTGATGACCTTTCAACGGGATTAGCGAGTAAAATGTGAAGAGGATGGAACATAACAGGTTCTACAGATGGTCAAAATAAATAGATTTCTGGTCAGTAAATCTACGAGAAAAGACCATTAAAGGATCAAATACGAAGAAGCTTTTTACAAGATTGGTTAACAGTGCATCAAAGAAATTGCAAATAACACTTCTAAATAGTACTCCTAATATAGATGAACGCGTTCGGTGATGTTATTGCACATTGGTTGAGGTGAGTGAAGCGCAAGGAATCGAAAGCAAATGCAGCAAGTTTCAGCAGAGTTCTAATGGGCGGCGACGATCTGTGAATGTCTAAGCTATAACATGCCAGAAGTTCAGGAAAGGATTGAAAAAAAAGGGGTAAAGGAAATCAAAGTATTTTGGGATTCCTGGAAAAATCATACTCAAACCGATGCATAGACTAAATGCCGGAAGGAATAGTTTCAGGATTTAACCAAAAGCATGCAACAGAAATGGAAACAAAATGAAATTTGCGATAATCAGCTATTATTAAAAGGATAGATCACGTGGAGAATGCCCCTAAGAATGAAATCATATTCATGCCACCGATAAGACGCTTGCCCGCCTTGATATGAAGCACCTACAAGATTCATATCTGAAAAATAAAAGTAGCCATAAGATTCTCCAACATAGACTGTACAACTTCAACCACTACGTACTGTATAACTTCAAAACAACAAATCCGAAATACCAACAGCAATGCCCACGACAGTCACTATCTATCTCTTTCATCAGTGTGATTTTTTATCAACCCAATACTGTTGGATAATAACAATCCAAAATCAAATAAAAAAAACTTAAAAAGAAAAAAGAAAACAACTACTATACTTAACACCCTCAAATACATCGAGATCAATGTAAGGTGTAAACTCATCACCAGGGAAATCACAATACCTGTAAATTATACTTCTTTCATCCTGAATTAATCGAAACGTTTTAACTCGATATAGGAATTTATACAAGTCTTAAATTTATGTGGATTTTATTAAAAAATAAATATTTTTTTTATGATAGTGGGGTTTATTATAACCGTTGTGAGATGAGTTAGTGGATTTATTATAACAGATGAGATTAATTTGATATTTTTTTACACTAAAAAATTATAAATTTTTTTTTATTTTAAAACTGACAAAAAAAATATTTTAATTAATTTAAGACGGAAAATGCAGCGAAGAACAAGTCCTCCTTTCACTCAATCATACTCGCAATCGACCATCACGTCCGCTATCACTGTGGTCAGGACTTTTTTCGTCATCGGAGCAATCGGCGGCGATGACCGCGGTGAATAGTTCCGCCGGCGACGGAGACTCGGAATCCACGCGAAACAAGTCCAGCGGATCCGAATTCAGATCACAATTCACTCGATTCGTCGGAGAATTTTTGAAAGTTATGAGAGGACTGATATTATCTGTTGATGGGCGGAGACATGATGGGCCAGCCCACTGGGTTAGGCTTGGGCTAATATTATCTGTCGAATATAAATTGGGCTTGGACGGGCCCAGTTTGGCTCAAAGTGTTTACGAGGTGCTGTATCTTCATCGGGCCTGACTCACATTTTTTCCCCATTATAGAGTTTTAAGCCCGTACTGTATATTCGTTTTACTACTAGTGTTGAAGAACTTCCACATGTCTTGTGTCCTTTCCGAGTACTTATTACACATACATATATGAAATTTTTCGGCAATAGTATTTGATTTGATCTTATGTTTAATTCATTTACTATTTTTCTGTTGTGTTATTTTCATTATGTATATGCCGCCAACATAATGTTTGCCATACGCCTCATGGAGTTACGTAGTGTTGTTGATTGGGTTGTTATTAGAAGATTTAAAACTTTAAAAGATATCTATTTTTACCTGAGAATTTAAGAATTTTAATATTGTATGAATGTTCATTACCAAATTGGAAAAATTTATAAATCCATGATCTTCTATCCTCTTGAACATAGCCCCATGGCCCCAATCCTTATCATTTTGTCGATATCTAATAAAAGGAGGTTTAGTACAGGACGCGACGTTATGTACACAACATTAGTCATGATAATCACCTACAAGAATGGATTTAGAACACACATATATAATACACTACATGGTATCTTTGAAGCCATTCGATACATATGGTTTATAAACAGTTTAACTATGCAAAATCCTCGAAGGATCAAGTTGCCCCCTCCATATAATTATCATACAGTCTTTGGTGACCCAAAGGGTGAAAACAACAGTAGCAAGCATATGATTTGAATATCTGAGGATGGAAAAGGACTTGAAACAAAAGGAAAATTTGCAAAAAGCGAAGAGATATCAGACAATTATATGCTTTTTTGTGTGATTTGAATATGATACACTTGGAGTACTTCACAAGCAAATACTATATATTGTGCCCTTTCTGTGCGTGAAACCTATAGCTATGATTGCAATGAGTCGTTAAACATACGCGACGATAGTTATTGCGGATCATATATAGTTCTTATAAGATAGTTGTATATTTTGAAAAATAATCAGTACTAGTACAAATCCGTCGTAATTTATATTTCACCGAACGAATTATAAGAAAGAAACATTGCTCCTATTATATAGGAGCGCATATGTATCAAAACTAAGAATATCATTGTAGACAAACGAGACTTCGATCACGTTAACCACGGATTGAACAAGTTATTTGTATGATCAAGATGTCATGGTAACACTATATAGTTGAAAGTGCATTTATTCTTGCAAATTGGTAAGTTGGATAAGTAAACGCGGTTTAGCTATCACCATTCTCTGTTAATATATGTAAGTACGTATAACCCTAGTTTCTTGCATTTGGGACTCAGTTTATTCTTTCTCATTAATAGTTGTAATGATTTAACCTAGCTAGAGATACACTATTAGTTTATATAGACATTGGGAACGTTCTAATGTGGGGATTTAATAAATTAACTACTATTACGACCCATTTAACCCCACCCTCAAGCATATAGCAATGATTTGATCTAACCATTTATCCCTAGTGAACTAGGAGTAGCAGATATATTCTATATTTGCATGCTATATATGCTTGTAGCATATCCTAGGCAACTAGTCGGTTATCTATTTGTTAAAAAATTCTTTGTGTAATCATTTGATGTGTATATAAGTCAAAACCATCTACCATGCATGAGTTTTTTCTTTTTCGTTCCCTCATTTTTTTTTTATGAAACTTTCTCATGCAATTTGTTGTCTTTCCTCCCTAATATATTTTCCATCTCTATCTATTATATTTTCGATCTCTATGGTCAGCGTACGTACTCATTCAATGTAATTATGTAACGAGCTAGAAAAACCATATTATGCTTAAGACAATAATAGAAGTTGTAATTGTAAGAGATCTATCGACATCAGAATGTTCATAATCCATCTGGTCAATTGTATTAGTTTTGTATAATTTGTACAAATATATGTATGCTGCTTTTAACCCTTTAGAGAAGAGACCGCGACCTATTATATCCTAGGAGAAGATAATGATAATCATATGAAACAAGTTCAAATACTACTCTTGTAGTTCCAATTCGAATATCTCCTTTTATCAGAACTAGATCTAGAGATCATTATACGTGCATGAACAGTCATAATATTATCATCATATCCAGAAATCATAATCCAGACTATATGAGTATTATCATTGCAGGGGTGAGGGGGATGATTATCAGAATTGAACAACCATGCATCTTGAAATTAAGTCAATCAACCATGGTTTGAATCGAGTCTCAAAGTAATTAAACATGATATCCGTCCAGCTTCGACTAGCACCACAATGCTGTCTTAGCTAAATGTAAAGCTAAATTCTAGTTACCCAATGTGCGATCTTAATCACCTTATGACAAACATCTCAAATACAAACTTCCATCGCTTACCTTCCGGCACAAACTTTAATCTTTAATTCTGATTAGTTTTTTCAATTTTTATATCCAAACTTATCCAATTGACGTTCGACAATCCTAACCTTACGGACACGAGGAGACCTTCCCCTTACCAGAGAAACAACCTTTATAGCACTCACATGCCCAAAACATGAGGTGAGCATACCCTAAAGTTCACATATCCCAAACAAGCATGGTGGCATGGGCACACAAGATGGTCCAAGAAGTCAAACCTTCTCTTTTTTCACCCACTTCTCATGTTTTGTTCTCTTTTACCATCGTGTTTGTGTGACAGTGAAAGTAGAAGAAGATATGTCTCTACCAAGCAGATAATCACGACACTTACAACACACACAATGATAGCAAGAGACAAGTGAAGTGTTTGTCTTTTGGGATATGAAGTGAAAAAAAGTCCATCACCTTTCACTTTCATGTTCCTTGATATGTGTTATGAGTTTACTTGGGTTTGTTGTGGCTTTCATGGAGGTTTGAAATTGATTGTCATGTGGTAGAGTTATTCAGTCCAGCATGGTCACATGTTTGAATGATTTGGCATATCTTTTGTCTTCACAAGTGAAACCAACTCCAACGCAAGATTAAAAAGCGTCCGTTTCATTATATATATAATTTTTTTATTATAAAAAACATCTTTTTATTTGAGTTGTATTAAAATATTTATAATATTTTCATTTTAGTGAATATTTAATCTATAAAAATAAATCAAATTAATCATATTCTGTTATAATATACTCACTATCTTTTTTCATAATTCCTACCGTAAACCTTAGTATATTACTATATATCATTAAAAAATATTCTTTTTTAATCAAATTTATATTACTATCGTAATGAAGTTATCAGACAGAAAGTGAATGTGGCTCCAGCACACATAAGATGAGGGAGTCATGATTAAGATGATATGATCATGTAAAACGCAGGCCGGTCACAATTTCTGTTAGGAGATATGAAGATTGGGAGTTAACACATGTCAAGAGAGAACGAGGAAGATCTAAAAAAATCATGAGAGAAACCTTGAAGTATGATATGGCCTATCATAATCTTAAAGAAAATGATACACATGACAAATTGGAATGACGTCGTCGTATTCATGTAGCCGACCTCACTTGATGGGATAAAGGATTGATTTGTTGTTATTGTTGTAATCAAACTTACAAAAACTAAATACACAAAAAAATTCGTGTCCGGTCAATTGTTTCATATAATATGGGACGGAAGAAATATAATATTTGAGATAATTGTACGTTTTTCGTCTTACAACAAGTTAATAAGGCTTAGTTGCTATATTTTGAAATGAGCACTTCGTTGTTGTCTTAGTTGCTATATTTTGCAATTAGCACTTTGTTGTTGTCTTTTGTCCATAAGGCTTCCTAGTACTAAGACTTGGTTTAAATGGAGCTCAAACTTAGAACGATGATTCTTAATATACAGGGAAAATGAAGTCCGTTGCAATAAACAACTATCCATGACATCAACCACCCTTTTCCCCAAATTTTGTGGATAAAGAAAATAAATATTGAAAGAGTTTTGCCCCATTTTTTGGGTTCTCTTGGACTCCGTCTAGAAATGGACTGTTACAACAAGAAAATTGAATATAGTACTAAAATTTATGTATATATTGAATTTGTGTGAAATTTGATGAAAAAAAATATTTTTTTGATGATAGTGGGATTTGTTGTAACAGTTGTGAGAGGAGATATTTGGTGTACTGTAACAGATAGTAATTGTTTTGATTTTTTTATGTGAAAATATTAATAAATATGATATGTTGTATATATTTTGAGACGATCGAAATAAACAAGTGTCGTATATATTATGAAACGAATAGGATATGTTATTTTTAATTTGGAAAAATTGCATATAACCACCTTGAACTCTCAGCATTTGGCACATTGTCATCTTGGACTTTGATAACCGAAACTTAATCCCCCTTAAATTTTGATAAAGTTTTAGTTTTTGACATATGATCTCCCTATAAATAAATATTTTTTTGGCATAAACCCTCCCTCGAAAAGGGACATGTGTCTATTTTCAAAATTAAGAGAGGTATATGCTAAAACCTGATATTTCAAGGGGTTTAAGTGCTATTTTCCTTTTTAATTTCAACTCTTTTGTTGCATATTGCCTTTTTCATATTTTACACCAGTTACAAGAAAAACAAAACGAAAAAATAGTTGTCATTGCTACGACTAATTAACTGTTGTAAATATTTCCTCCGTTTCACAAAGGACGTAATGGATTGACTTTACACATGTATCGTTGTAAAGTTTAATACGCGTGCAACGACGTTGAAACGTATTTTTTTTATAAATTTATCTGAAATATCAATGATTGTGTAAATTATGTACTTCAATGTAATACATATTACTGATTGATCAGAAATGATTTGATATAAAAATGAGATTTATATTCATACGTGTATGTGTTGTGTATTCTGTGAGACGGAGGAAGCAGTTCTCATCTTTGGTCGTCTGGCACAAATAACTTGTATTCAATTACTTCTGAAATCCTATAAACTTTGTTTGTTTCAAGAACTAGTCACGGCATTGCATAAACTAGGACTAAGCTAGTGTATGATGCGTGAGCTCTTTTGCACAGTTATTCATGAGGACCGTAACGAAGCACATGCACCTCCTCCTCCCCTTCCGTTGTAACTACAGTACTATATTCCCTAAACGTAATCCCAAGTCTTCAATACAAACAGCTCATACAAAAAAAACAAAAAAACACCCAACTCCAAACTCTTCCATTTCCAACAATAAACAAACACACAACAACACAACTCATCCACTCACTCTCTACTCTCTCTCTTCTCATCAAAGCTCTCATCAATGGCGGCCATGTCTAGGGTTCCCACTTTCTCTCCCTAACCCCCCCTTTCTCTTTCCTCTTGCTCGCAGCACCAACAAGCACTTACTCGACTCCTCGTCGTCCTCGGAGCACGAATCTCCAGATCCGTAGAGTTCTTTGTGAATCTGCGAGTTTTCTGCTTCTTTCTCGCCGGAGATCCCTGATTTCAAGGAACGGTTCACGGTTACTTGTTTTTTCGCCGACGATTTGAGATCTGAGTTTTTCCAACCACGGACGTCTGAGTTGATGCGGTGGAGGACGGTTACTGGATAGATTGGGAGTGAAATGGCGATGGTGGCGCAGCAACATCACAGGGAGAGCAGCAGTGGAAGCAGCATGAACAAGCACCAGCACACTCATCATCAACTTGATTTGGGGAAGTATGTGCGGTACACGGCGGAGCAGGTGGAGGCGTTGGAGAGGGTCTACGCCGAGTGCCCTAAGCCGAGCTCTCTTCGGCGACAGCAGTTGATTCGCGAGTGTCCGATTCTTGCTAATATTGAGCCGAAGCAAATCAAAGTTTGGTTCCAAAATCGAAGGTGAGAGATGGATTTTTATGTGTGCTTCGAGATTTGTAGTTGAGTAAGAAGGAATTGGTTGTTTGAAGGTTGATTGATGTTGTGCAGGTGTAGAGAGAAGCAGAAGAAGGAGTCGTCGAAGCTGCAGACGGTGAATAGGAAGTTGACGGCGATGAATAAGCTGCTTATGGAGGAGAATGATCGGTTGCAGAAGCAGATCTCTCAGCTTGTGTGCGAGAATGGACATATGAAGCAACAATTGCAAACTGTATGCGTTCTCTTTTATGCCTTGCTGCTCATATGCTATGATATATATATGCATTTATCGTTGTGTTAGCTTAATTCTACCGTGTGACATTAGAGATCTGATGATGAACATGGTGGGAAGTTATTGTTTGTTCTTTATCAGGTTTAGGTATCGACATCATGAGTCATGTCTGTATTCTTTCTTAGCAACCTTTGTGATGAGAGAACATGGTTTAGTTGGTGCAAGTGATGAAAGCAAGCATATTATGTTTGAACTTGGTCATAATCTTGGATTTGATGGTCAATATATGAGTCAAGATCACGCTTGTGTGCTACTTTTAAGTGGCAGTGAGCTTGGTGGTTGTCCTTTCGGGTTGTGACCTTACTGTGATCAGTTGGCCTTTGCTTTATGTTTCTTTATACTATAGTTTCTGCAGATGGGCATCATAGTTATGTTTATTATGGATGATGTCATTTGCTCGTCTTGGAAGGCACAAAATTTACATGAAGACATTGTTATATGCCTTGCAGACAGGTGTTCCAAACGCCGATGGAAGTTTTGAGTTTGTGGTCACCACCACTCAGCATTCTCTCAGAGATGCTAACAACCCTGCTGGGTAATTTATTTTATCATCTTTGTCGTTTGACAAATTCTTAACTATGTGGGAAGGGAGGGTCTGTTTCGGCTATGTATTTTGTATTATCTTACCATCATTTTTTCATGGATGTGTTCATTTTATTTTCAGACTTCTTTCCATTGCGGAAGAGACCTTGGCAGAGTTCCTATCAAAGGCTACAGGAACTGCTGTTGATTGGGTCCAGATGCCGGGGATGAAGGTTACTGATTTTTGCATGAAGTTTATGATTGACCACTAATGGAGTTATTCCTGCTATATATGCCTTTGTTTCTTGAGTTGATCTCTGAATGTGGGAAACTGTTTGCTTCATTCATTTTTCAGCCTGGTCCAGATTCAGTTGGGATCTTTGCCATTTCATATAGTTGCAATGGAGTGGCAGCAAGAGCCTGTGGTCTAGTAAGTTTGGATCCTACAAAGGTATGATCAAGTTATTTATACCATCTGTTTTTTGCCATAAGACCACAAAAGTTGCTTTGTTGATTTAACTATGATGATATCTGGATATTCTTATTTGCGATGCTTTGTTTCTCGAGAGATAATGTTGTTGTTTCTGGATTTCTCAGATTGCAGAGATCCTTAAAGATCGTTCATCTTGGTTCCGTGACTGTCGGAGCCTTGAAGTATTTACGATGTTTCCTGCTGGCAATGGAGGAACTATTGAACTAATTTATACACAGGTCGAGACCATAAACTTAATTGTGCAGAGTTCGTTGTACTAAGCTGGATTGTAGTCTCTTTGTTTCACTTAACTTTGAAATTTACTTAACAGATATATGCTCCTACTACATTAGCTCCTGCACAAGATTTTTGGACATTGCGGTACACTAAAACCTTGGACAATGGCAGTCTTGTGGTATGTTTACGTTTTAGTTGCCTTATTCCTGTTTTCTGGTCATTGTTTTCATTCCCTTGCATTTTATTATACTTGTTTGTCAGTCAATTGATTATATGAGCGTGTGATGTGTGCTTTTGGTTACTGTGCTGATCTTATCTGCCCTGCTCCTACCTTTCTGATGATGATAGTTCTCTCTTTTGACTTCCTACAGTAATTTTATGGGAGACTGACTGAGTGAAAGTCGAGTTTTCATTTATTTGAGTTTTGGTTAAATCATTTCATGGATGGAAAAATATCGAGCTCTATCTGATACTTTTGTTTGTCTTGTCTTGATTTCAAGGTCTGTGAAAGATCCCTGTCTGGTACTGGACCAAATACAGCTGCTGCTGCTCCTCAGTTTGTTCGGGCGGAGATGCTTCCCAGTGGTTATCTGATAAGACCGTGTGAGGGAGGAGGATCTATCATCCATATTGTAGACCACCTCAATCTTGAGGTTGCAGTTACTTTATAGCTGTTTGAGGCTTGAAAAATTTTCTCACTATAAAGTTGCTTATCGTTCTACATTTTTCCAGGCTTGGAGTGTTCCTGAGGTATTGAGACCATTATATCAATCTTCAAAAGTTGTGGCCCAGAAGATGACAATAGCTGTAAGTGACCAAATCCAGATTATCATCTCTTCCACTTGTCACAAGGGAAATCCAAAGTCAGTTCAAAATGTGGTTTTTCAGGCTTTTTTTTTTTTTTTTTTTTTGAATTAACTGGAAAGCTGCTATGGCCATTAGTAGCTCCAGGAAAGCAAATATCAATGTGAGAGATCGATGATTCGAGTGGTTAGGTTAATGAAGCGACTAACTTATTATGTTCTCTTCCTAAGGCTTTGCGCTACATTAGGCAAATCGCACAAGAGACCAGCGGCGAGGTGGTGTATTGTCTGGGCCGGCAGCCGTCTGTTTTACGGACATTTGGCCAGCGACTTAGCAGGTACAATGCGGACAGTGCATTTGAGTATCCTTACCTGTTCTTCCAGCTAATTCTTTTGTTTTCCTTAAATTCTGAGTCATTCACTCTTAGCCAAGAAGTAGCTGATAAACGAATTAATCATTCATTAATTGGCTCTTTTACTTCTGCAGAGGCTTTAATGATGCCATTAATGGGTTCACTAATGATGGTTGGTCATTGTTAAGCTGTGATGGATCAGAAGATGTGATAGTCACTGTCAATTCAACAAAGAATTTTATGGCAACTGGTAATCCGGCTCATTCCCCATCCATTGTTGGAGGTGTTCTATGTGCAAAGGCATCAATGCTCCTTCAGGTAAGTGGTGCAAGTATAATCTATTAAAGCTATGTTGTAATTGAAATTTTATCCTAGAAATTTGATCTGTACTTCGTAATTCTCTCTTATCACGGTATTGCTGTATTTTTTTTCTCCAAGTGATATGGTGCTTGATCAATTTAACTTGGTATCTGTGTGTGCTGATGTGTAGATTCAAACCCTTAGGCTATTAGGCTCCAAGAGTTACAACAGTTCATAATTAGAAACATAGACATTCTTCTGGGATTCCAGTAAATTTTATAAATCATAAATCATCGTTTAAGTTTGAACTATTAGAAACATAGATGCCAAGGTTCTAAAAGCTGGGACTTGGGAGATGGTACTATTTGTGTTACAAGTTGAGGAATCCTAAATAGTGATATTTTGGATGGAATCTCTGAGATGGGCTTAGATTGTTAGGCTTGTTTCATATGGTATTTTTATGTGCAAGTTTAAGACAGAATGTTCTGTAGTATCAAATTTGGTAATTCTCAACGTTCTATAACTTAGGTCAATTATAGAACAGGGACATTTAGGTTGGATTTCATGCCTTGATATAGAATGCCCTTCTAAAGAGACCTTTTTTTTTTTTTTTTTTGGGATTCGTCCAAAAAGATCAGATTTTTAAACTTTTAGTCCTTGAATGTGTCTCACTGGCTAGACAGAAGGCACTCTTGCTAAAGTCTTGATGTGGCAAAAGACAGTTCTATTGTTTCCTATAGGGCATTCTCTAGATAATGCATGTTGCTTAGAGATACAACTTGTTGAATTTGATGCTTCACTAAGTACCACATAGCCTGGTATTGCTGTAAGCCACCTGATGTGAACTTTTCCCTTCGCTATGATGGTATGACATTAATATTGCTCCTGCAAATCTTGTTTTAGCTCGAGATGACATCCCACAGTTATATCTCAAGTTTACATGATTAGCTTTCATTAATAGCACAAATGCTTAAAACGTGCTAGTAGTACCGATTATTCTTATTGACCCTGTTTTATGTTTCTGCACAGAATGTACCTCCTGCTGTGTTAGTTCGGTTCTTGAGGGAGCACCGTTCTGAGTGGGCTGATTTCAATGTTGATGCCTATTGTGCTGCTGCAATGAAAGCCAGTGCTTATGCATTTCCGGGGATGAGACCGACTAGGTTTACTGGGAATCAAATCATAATTCCACTTGGGCATACAATCGAGCATGAAGAGGTGTGTATGCTTTATAAAGTTAGGCTGAATGTCCTTGCCTTGCTGCTAGGGTTTTTGTCCACTCCCGTATACTCTTCTGGTATTCCTGGTCTAGAAATTGAAACTGCTGTAGCAGCACAGTTGGCTTTTCTTATATATATGTATTCTCCTCCTGCTCCAAAGTCGCATCAAAATGACTAAATGCTCTAATTACTGCATCACACAATTGCTTTTAGTAGGCATTTTATGAGCTTTTCTTGTTGGCTTTCCAAGTAATTTGAGAAAGTCGGGGGTTTATTCTTGTCAAAATCGGTCTAATTGTCTTTGCATGCTAGTTATTGGAGGTGGTTCGCCTAGAAGGTCACTCGCTTACTCCAGAAGATGCTTTTATATCAAGGGATATTC
>JAOVYX010016440.1:0-24667 GCA_035668315.1 Drosera spatulata
AGGGTTTAAGAGATTTGTTTTAGAGATTATTATCTCTATCCCTTATTGTGAGATTCTCAATATTTTGAGTGTACCTTCTTTTGTATTCCCTTCTTTTGGTTAGTGGATTCTTCGTCTTCGGTGACTGCCCGTGGTTTTCTCTCACCGGGGTTTCCACGTAAAATTCTCTGTCTCATTTAATTTTGCGCATTTATTATTGTTTGCGTTTATTATTAATGGATCCGGCCGTAACAGAGTTTCCCTAAAACATGCTTATTATAGCTAAAAACATAAAAATGTTAAAAAGATGGCCTAAACTACCGGGTGCTGTGCATTATTCTCCCCTGCTACGGAGAGATTCGTCCCCAAATCGGCTTCGTCATCACTTCCTTCTAGCTCAACTGCAACACCATAAGATTCATAAGGGGACAGATCTGCCACATTGAAAGTTCAGAAGCATTGTACTCGCCAGGAAGATCGATCGTGTAAGCATTATCTTTGATGCGTTAAAGAACTCGAAAAGGACCGTCTACTCAGGTTTGCAACTTCCCAAAACGTCCAGCTGGAAACCTCCCTTTACTCAAATGAACCCACACCCGGTTCCCTTCCTTGAAAGCCAGCTGCTTACGCCTCCTGTCAGCTCGCTGCTTATACTTCGCATTTTACTGAGTAACGATGTCATGTATTTGTGAGTGCAACTTCTTAATCTATTTGGCATGGACCTCAGCGTCAGCACTGAATTGTTTCTGAACTGATAACGGCACAAGATCCAGCGGCGTTAATGGGTTCTTGCCATACACTATCTCAAATGGCGTCTTTCCAATGGTTCGGTTGATAGACCTGTTGAACGCAAACTCAGCCTGCGATAGTATTAAATCCCACTGCCTTGGACGATCACCAACTAAGCTACGCAATAAATTGCCTAGACTCCTACCACTTCTGTTTGTCCGTCCGTTTGCGGATGATATGCAAAACTAAACTGTAGTTTGGTCCCCATCATGCGCCACAGAGTCCACCAAAAGTAGCTCATGAACTTAACATCCCTATCAGAAGTAATAGTTTTCGGCACCCCATGCAGCTTGACCACTTCCTGAAAGAATAAGCGAGCAACCTGCGATGCATCAAATGTCTTATTAGTAGGACAGAATCGAGCCATCTTGGAAAACCTATCCACCACAACCATGGTTGAATCCTTATTTCGTTGTGTACGCGACAGCCCTAACACAAAGTCAAGTCTAACATCCTTCCATGGTGCTACTGGAACAGGAAGCGGCGAGTATAACCCTGCATTGCTGCCTCTCATCTTAGCTACATGACAAACTCTGCATCTGCCAACAAAGCAAACCACGTCACGCTCCATCCGTGGCCAGTAATAGTTATCTCGTGCTAATGCTAAGGTCTTGTTGACACCACAATGTCCGGCTAACCCGTCATCGTGAATCTCAGACAAGATGGCCTCCCGCAATGAGCATACGGGAACACATAGGCGATTCCCTTGAAACAAAATCCTTCCTGTAGAAAGTACTCCTTGAAAGGACATGTTTGACATTCCTTCCAAATGACAGCCAACTACGGATCGTTCTCATACAACCGCTTGAAGGAATCAAAGCCAAGAACTCGTACCTGCATGGAAGTCAGTAAGGACTGCCTTCTGCTAAGTGCATCAGCCACCTTGTTTAACGCTCCCGACTTGTGCTTGACAACAAAACTGAAACACTAAAGGAACTCTACCCACTTGGCGTGCCTTGCATTTAGTTTCAGCTGTCCATTTATGTACTTCAACGCCTCATGATCGGAATATAGGACAAACTCCTTCGAAATGAGATAATGACGCCAATGCTCCAAACTCCTCAATATAGCATAGAACTCTTTGTCATAGGTGGAGTATTTCTGCTTTGCCTTGTTTAGTTTCTCACTGAAAAAGGCAATCGGCTTTCCCCGCTGACTTAGAACACCTCCAATCCCCACACCAGAAGCATCGCAATGGATCTCAAACACCTCATTAAAGTCAGGGAGAATCAGAACTGGAGCTTCTGTCACCTTCTGTTTCAATAGCTGAAATGCATCCTTGACAGCTGCTGTCCACTCAAACCGGCTTCCTTTCAGACAATCCATGAGGGGAGCAACAATTGAATTGAAGTCCCTAATGAAGCGACAGTAAAAAGAAGCTAACCCGTGAAAATTATGCACCTCATGAAAATAGCTTCAAGCTTAGCAGGATCCATCTGAATGCTGTCCTTGGACACTGCATAACCCAGAAAGATAACATGATCTGTCAAGAAATGACACTTCTTGACATTTGCATACAGTCTCTGTTCCCGTAACACCTCAAAAACCTACCTCAAGTGTTGTAGATGCTACTCAACTGTAATGGAATACACCAAAATATCATCGAAATAAACGACAACAAACTGCCCCAATAAAAGGTCGGAAACCTGATTCATTAAGCTCATAAACGTGCTGGGTGCATTGGACAGCCCGAAGGGCATCACCATCCACTTGTATAGGCCATCTCGAGTCTTAAAGGCCGTCTTCCACTCGTCCCCCGGACGCACCCGAACCTGGTGGTAACCGCTCATGAGGTCTATCTTCGAGAATACCGAGGCTCCATGCAGTTGATTGATCAGATCATCAAAACGCGGGATTGGAAAGCGATACTTAATAGTGATCTTGTTCACTGCTCTGCTGTCGCTGCACATTCGCCAGGAGTTGTTCTTCTTAGGAACTAACAGCGCAGGAACAGCACAAGGACTCATGCTCTCTCGCACAACCCCTTTCTCTAATAGCTCTCTAACCTGTCTCTATAGTTCCTCATGCTCTTTTAGACTCATTCTGTATGTCGGCCGATTGGGGATACTAGCACCTGGAATGAAGTCAATGCAATGCTGGATGTCCCGCATTGGCGGTAACCCTGCTGGCAACTCTGCTGGCACAACATCAGAAAACTCCTCTAACAGCGGCATCACTTGTAAAGGCACATCATCGACGTCATCATTTTGCTCAAGGACAACACAAGCAAATACCTCTATGCATTCACAACCACTTCCTGAAACTCAGTTCTTAACAGCAAGTTACCCTTCGTTTCCTTTCACAGATCCGTCGGTTGCACAGCGATAGTTACACCATCCTTCGTAAAGGCATAGGTGTTCTTATACCCATCATGCTTGGTACATCGATCGAACTGCCAAGGCCTGCCCAACAAAATATTACAGGCATCCATCAGAACTACATCACATCATACCTCATCCATGTATTTTTTTTTTCAATGAAAAACCGCACTAAACAACGCTTCATGACTTTCATATCATTTCCCTTCTTCAGCCACGACAACTTATACGGTTGAGCGTGATCTTCTGTTTTCAAGTCCAACTTTTCCACCATCGTAGTGGAAACTACACTCTCACAACTTCCTCCGTCGATGATCATGCTACAAACTTTTCCGTCACTGGTGCATTTAGTGTGGAAAATGTTGGTTCGCAACCAAGTCTCATCATCAGCAGCAGCGACATTCAGCACCCGTCGAACCACAAGGGACTCTCCGAAATCAGCATAGACCACATCCACATCCTTTTCACCTTGGTTATTTTCTGCTTCGGGCTCTTGCTCAGAATCATCAAAGGTGAGCTCGCCATCAAACTCTGCAAGAGTAACCACCTGCCTGTTGGGACAATCTACTGCAATGTGTCCCAGACCTTGGCACTTAAAGCAGCGCTTTGAGGCCACTCCCTTGCTAGGTCTGCTGCTACTACTCTGACCGTACTTCTCCACAACCTTTTGCTTGTCGCCTTTAACTACATTGGTCGATGACGAAGCAGCTGAAACCCCTCTGTTTTTCAATCCAACAGCCTTACTCGTCGAGCTGCTCATGAACCTGGAACTGCTACTTTTCCATGAACTGGTCTTCTGCCTTGACTGTTTCTCCACATGCTCCCACCACACGGAAGCATATTTTCTCAACCTGATCGCAACAACCTTAACCTTCTTCTCCTCCGTTAGATCCTTGAGATCAAAGACCCTTTCGACAGTGTGCAACCAATCAATGAACTCGTCCGGATGGATGTTAACTTCAAACTCTAGAATCTCTATCTTCATCCCGATGTTACGTGACATGGCACGACCTCGACCCCGAGCATCCTGTCGCCCCTCTCGGATCTGGCCTGTGAAGGCGTTCACATCACCCTCTTCATCATCGTCTACATGATCAGTTGAAGTGTCGGACTCAATAGGTTCATCATCAGACCAAAGCGCCAAGCCTGGCCTCCGCTAGCTGTCGCTCATGATCCTCTATCCTTCGCCTTTGTTCCTCGATCTCTATGTCTCGCAGGTCTCGTTTCCGGAGACGTGGCTGCCCGTCATCAGAGAGGCCATTTCCACGACCTCGTCCACCGCGGTGCCTTCGTCCTGGTTCTCGTCCCACATGATCGGCCATGTGCTCTGATACCAAGATGATACAAAGACATGACGCAACACAAGATCTAGATAATAAAGGTGAAAGGAAAAAACTCAAGAGAGGATGCCTTTTTCCTCTTGCTGGGCTTTCAATATTCAAGAATACCAAAAGCTGCGTTAGATTGCTGCTACAAGCAGCTTATATATGGATCCGAAGACCCTAATGACAGGAGTTACGAAAATGTCCCTAAAACATGCTTATTATAGCTAAAAACATAAAAATGTTAAAAAGATGGCCTAAACTGCCGGGTTCTGTGCATTAAAATCATCAAGCCGTTCACATGAGGCTTGCTAGAGTGCCACCATCATCTTCTTTGTTTGCTATCATCTTCTTCAAATGCACTACCATTCAAAAGGGAGGCACTGTCATACACTACGGACGCACTGGATGTAATATTAGCCTCGATCATCACTCAGTGCATCTTCATCCTCTTTGTAT
Source organism: Drosera spatulata (assembly GCA_035668315.1). Classification (NCBI taxonomy): domain Eukaryota; kingdom Viridiplantae; phylum Streptophyta; class Magnoliopsida; order Caryophyllales; family Droseraceae; genus Drosera; species Drosera spatulata. Next base: position 4,868 of record JAOVYX010016440.1, read on the forward strand.
ATTGGTGAGGAGACACTGTCATACACTATATCCTAATGAGGAGGCACTGTCTTGCTGCGTATATTGATGTTTTCCGAGGGCATTATTTCACAAAGCATGACACGTTGATATTTTCGGGTGTAAGGCAATGACGCGCTGAGTCATAACTTGGGCACACTGTTTTGTTTCGGCGCATGCGATGATGGTTGCAAAGACAATGAAGGCAACGAAGGGCACTGTTTTGGGGAGATGGATGAACTGCCATCTTCGGCCTCTTGATCGACGACGACGATGACTATGGTTCCTTAGTGTTAGAGTTTATGGTGAAAGAATAGAGTTAGGGTGAAAGATTGTAATTTGATTTGTAATTCTTTGTTTCCTTATATTAGTAGATTTGAGTTGATACTATATTTTCTTAATTTGTTTGTAAGGATAAATTAGAACATAAATTATGATTGAGAATTTATTGATAAAAAAAATCTTGTATAGCACTTATTGGTAAATAAGATTGTTTTTAGGTAATTCTCTCTATTTTTAACTGTTATACAATTTGATCACTTTTTTGCTATTGTATAATTGTTTTGTAATCTTTTAGCAATTAGATACTTAATATGTTCTACACATTGTTGATTTGTTATGCTTTGAACATCTTTGATGATGCACAATTGAACCATTAATTTTGAGCGATGAATGTTATACCCATTGATGTTTAACATTTTTAAACTTAGAAGAGTAAGTAGTTTGTCTGGGACTTTTATTAGTGTTTACCTTACATGTTCTCTTCAATTTTTCAAGGTTACATCTTTTAAATGAAAGAGATTTTAGATGATAAATTCTTAATCTTAAGCGTCTCTACAGTTAGAGTCCAATATAAAGGATTTTTACCTGATTTTGGAACATTTTATCTGATTGTTGCCTCATATATATATGTCACATGTAACTTATCCCATATTTCATTTGCTGATTTCAGACTGTTATTCTGTTATATTTCTTAGCAGATGATCCCCATATAAGCAGGTTGTTTGTCTTGGCATTTTTCTCCATCTTACTGAAGTCAGTCTCATCCCACTTGTCTTCAGGATTTGCCATTATTTCACTTTTGTCATCTTTGTATTCAACCTTGAGTGGCTCAAACTTTATAATTTGTCGAAGTTGGAAATCTTCTGCCTGTATGTATGTTTCCATCCGTTCCTTCCAGTATAAGCAATAGCTTCCATCGAGGAGGGGTGACCTTTGAGATAAGAATCCTCTCTTAATTCTTGTGAAGACATAGTTGATCTCCTTATCACGTGTTTAGCCTTTAAGAAGGTTAGACTCTAATGTCAATTGTTAATTCACAGACACAGAAAAACTCAAGAGGCGGGAGAAGAGGGGTTGAATTGAAGATTTCAGATTTTCAAACTATGTACTGTAACTACAATGCATCGGTTCAATAGAATAATTCAGTTCGTGTGAGTTTCACTTTCTAGTTTTGCAGTTGATGATCAGAGTTGAAATGTAATAAACACCAAGATTTATACCGGTTCGTTTCCGACTTAGTCAGACATTTATATCCAGTGTCATGACACAGCAATGTACTATAATTCCCCCAAGTATAGCCTATCACCTCTTTGCATACAGGCTCAGAACTGCAAGTTTCCACCTACGGACTCTTCCACAAGTTCGTTTTTCATAAGTCTATCCCTACACTAGTAAAACTCTACTTACAAACTCCATCATTGTGACTGTATTGACCTAAATCAATCTAGGATCAGGTTCTCTAAGCAACATAGCACTCCTCGAAGGATGTTAAAACAAACATAACGAATACAGACTCGACTCAACAGTATAAAAATGATAACTTCACTCCATCAGCAAAATCATGAGCACTATAAGTTTAAGTATATCTTAAATGTTTATAATCATCAAACCTCTTGAATCACAAAAAAAAAAAAAAACTGCAAGAAATTCTTGAAAACTATAGCGATTCAGTTCCGGTGATTCAATAGCTCTCCAAAACGTTTCTATCTTTTCTTAAGTAGCAGCTCGATGAAAAAATAGAGTAGTGGAGTGGTGGAGATCATGGCAAAAAAAAAAAAAAAAAAAAAAAAGAAAGAAAGAAAGAAAGAAAGTTTAGCCACTTCTCCTAAAAACGGGGACAATTCGTAGAAAACAAACTGATAATTAAAACCTTTTGTATCCACTCAGTTAAAACGTTTTCAGCTAAAAGGATATTATCATCCAAGTATATAAACAGTGAAGGTATCAAAAAAAAAAAATCCTTTTATATCCTTATTCGAAAAACCAGGATTCTATTACGTAGTCCCATGAACCAGTTCTTGGATGAGATTGGGTTCTCTTAAAAACAAGATTAAGGGAGACCACATTTCAAAAAAAAAAAAAAAAAAAAAAAAAGGCAGATTGAAAATTTCTAAGTGCTCATAATTATGATTGAATACCAATCTATTTACAACACACAGGACACCACAATAATCGAATTGTAGCTTCCATCTTGTAACTCTTTTGTATCGTCTCAAAGTTACCTTGAGGTGTGAACCTTGTTCAATATCTTCACTTGAATACTTTGATCCCCGTTAGCTTGTCTTGAACTCTTCGATCCCCCTTATTGCATCTACTTAAAAAGTTGCACATGTGCATCATGCAAACTAAGAACATTATTAGTACAATATTGTTTGTAATTATCAAAACTGGTTCAACAATGCACCTTCTGAGAAAGTATGACCTACAGCCACTTTCGAGTTCAATTTTAAGCTTAATCTTCTTAGACCTAGCACGGGGTGAAATCCTAACATTATGAATCTGAAATCGCAGCGGGCGGGCCCAGGGTGATTCCTCAATGCCGTGAAGCTAATCGATAATTGTCGAGACCAGGAGAGTGACTCTCATGCTGCGATGGTGAATTGGAGATTGTTGCGATTTATAATTCCCGAATTATAATCCAACAGGCAATCGATCAACTCATAAGCACAATCGATAATAAGAAAGAACGAAAAACAATACCAAATTTATGAAGGAAAACCCTCAAGGGAAAGAAAAAACCCACGGGAAGAGAAAAGTCACTAATTCAAAAGTCAGATTATAATGATTTCTCTTTTGAGATCGCTCTCTCTCTTATGTATCGCTCTTGAAACCCTAATTTTTTCTCTCACTATTTTTTTACACAATAAGGATATATATATAGAGGTCAAAAGTCAATGCCAAAAAATAACAATCTCCACCTTTGGCATTTATTTCTCGATCCATACCAACCACGATCCACATAAGAGCAAGTCACTAGCGAACCTCCGTGCCATAGCCTGGCATGCCCTCACATCCCTCTTCGCGTGGCAGGGATGCACCACCACAAACTCAGCATGAAGAAACGTTGATTAAGTCTAAGCAACGTTCAAACTTAATCTTGGGAACTATCTTGGTAAGCATATCCGCCACATTCTCCTTTGTGTCAACTTTCTGCAGATCTACAACCCCAGAATTCAACCATTCTTTAATTTTGTGATAACGAACATCTATATGCTTCGTCCAAGCATGGTACACCTGATTCCTTGCCAAGTAGATCGCACTTTGATTGTCACATAACATGCAAACAACCTTTTCCTGCTTGAGCCCAAGTTCCTCAACCAGATACTTCAACCACAATGTCTCTTTTCCACCTTATGTTAATGTCATATACTCTGCTTCTATGGTAGACAGCATAACCATATCCTGCAACATCGATCTCCAACTCAGAGGTCCACCACAAAAAGTAAAAATATACCCACTCGTAGGCCTTTGGAATCCAAGTCACCGGCATAATCAGCATCAACCATCCAAACCACATTACTCCTTGCACTCTGGCCATCAAACAAGATGCCACACTCTGTAGTCCTTACCAAGTATCGAAAGATCCACTTCACAGCATTCCAATGCTCTCTATCTGGATTCGCCATATACCTGCTGACTTCACCAACTGCCTGAGCAATGTCTGGTCTGGCACAAACCATGGCACACATTAGGCACCCAACGGCATTTGCATACGGTACAAGAGACATGCGCTCCACCTCTTCTTGTGAGTCTGGGCACATCTGAGCTAACAACTTGAATTGTGCATCTAAAGGAGTGAAAACAAGTTTTGCATCTCTCATATCAAACCTTTCCAAAACCTTTTCAACGTAACCCTGTTGAATCAACCACAACTTCTTCGTTGCTCTGTCTCTTCTAATCTCCATACCAAGGATCTTCTTTACAGCACCAAGATCCTTCATCTCAAACTCCTTTCTTAACATCTTCTTCAACGGAAGAATGTCCTTCTTGCTCTTAACAGCAATGAGCATATCCTCCATATATAAGCTAAGCAACAAAACAGAACCATCACCATAAAAAAGGTAATAGACATAAGGATCATACTCACTTCGAGAGTACCCATCCGTCACCATGAACCCGTCAAACTGCTTGTACCACTGCCTAGGTGACTGCTTTAGGCCGTACAACGATCTCTTAAATCTGCATACCAATCCTTCTTTGTCCAGTTCTACAAATCCCTCAGGCTGATCCATATAGATGGTCTCCTCAAGATACCCGTGAAGAAATGCTGTGTTCACATCCATCTATTCTAACTCCATACCATATGCTGCTACCAATGCGAGAATCAGTCTAACCGAGGTGTGCTTCACAAATGGAGAGAAAATTTCATTATAGTCCTCTCCCTCATTCTGAGAGTATCCCTTGGCTACTAACCGAGCTTTGTTTTTACCTCCCTCCTTAATTCTGAGCACCCACTTACAGCCAACTAGTTTCTAGCCCTCTAGAAGCGTCACCAACTCCCAGGTCTTGTTTTTTCTATGTGACTCCATCTCCTCTACCATAGCTGTCAACCACTTATCGTGATCATCAGTCTTGACAGCTTCAGAGTACCTACCTGGTTCACTGTCACCAGCCACCAAAGCAAAGGCTATCATCTTCTCGAAACCATACCTCTCAGGCGTCTTTGGATTCCGCTTTCCTTTACCCAAGGCAATGCTGTAGGGCACTTGCTATTGTACTGGAGCAATTGCAGTTTCCTATTCCCTATTGTGTTGTACCTTGTCAGAATCACTAGAACTCTGATGATGTTGATCTGAAACCTGCTCTTCTGACACTTTAGAAAGCTCCACCTGAACTGATTCCTCCCTCGCACCGTTAACTCCTTCAGTTTGCTTCACCATGTGATTCTTATCAAAAATCGCATCCCTGCTAATCACCTTTTTCTTTGCTACAGGATCCCACAATCTGTAATCCATAACATCGTCTTTATATCCAAGAAAGATGCATTTCTTGGACCTTGCATATATCTTGGACCTCTCGGAACTCTGCATATGGACATAGGCAGGACAACCAAATATTCTAAACATAGAATAATCAACAGGTTTTTCTGACCATACCTCTTATGGAACTGTGTGATCAATGGCTGCCGAAGGACTCCTGTTAATGAGAAAACAGGCAGTATTGACTGCCTCAGCCTAGAAACTCTTAGGCGAATTCGCGTTCAACCCCCTATAGCGTGCTCTCTCCAACAATGTTCGGTTTTTCCTCTCAGCCAGCCCGTTCTGCTCTGACGTTCCCCTCACTGTGAAATGCCTCGTGATTCCTTCATCCTTATAGAACTGCATAAACTGATCATCCTTGTATTCTGTCCCATTGTCTGATCTGAAGTACTTCAGCTTCTTCCCAGTCTGAGTCTCAGCCCGAGCTTTCCACTGCTTGAAGATGCCAAATACCTATGATTTTTGCTTCATGAAGAAAACCCAAACCTTCCTTGAGTAGTCATCAATGAAGATGACAAAATACTGAGCTCCACCGTTCGAGATATCTCTGATAGGCCCCCAAACATCAGAATGTACATAATCGAGCACACCCTTGCTAGTATGAGATCCATCCTTGAAGCTCACCAGCTTCTGCTTCCTATACACACAAAACTTGCAGAAGTCCAATTCACAATACTTGACACCTTTGAGCAATTTCCTCTTGTGAAGATGTGGCATACCTTCTTCACTCAAAAGCCCAAGACGAAGATGCCAAAGTTTTATGTCATCTCCATTTGACTCTCCACTAGATGAAACCGCTGCTCCACCTATCACCGTGCTCTCAATCAGTTTGTACAGATTCCCTGTTCGTTTAGCCTTCATAGTTACCAGCGACCCTTTCAGCACTCTCATCTTGCTATCTCTGATTGACACAACACAACCTGCATGTCCAAGGTCCTAATTGAGATCAGGTTCTTCCTAAGGTATGGGACATACCTCACATCCCCAAGTGTTCTGACAATGCCATCAAACATCTTCACCTTCACCGTACCTAACCCAGCCACCTTACAAACCGTGTCATTTCCCATAACCACGGATCCTCCACTACACGGAGTCAGAGTATCAAACCAATCTCTAAACTGACACATATGAAACGAGCATCCGGAATCCATGATCCACTCGTTCCTCAGATCATCACCTCGAGCAGCTAGTGCAATTTCATGGGATTCAGCAGCTCCAGAAGCCATATAGAGATCACCGTCGTTGTCATCTACACCCTTAGCTATACTTGCAGAGTCTGAAAACTTTCCTTGCTTGTTCTTGTTCTGAGGACATTGAGCTCTCATATGCCCCTTCTCATGGCACTTGTAGCACTCAACTTGAGAGAGATCTCATTTTCCTAATCGAGACTTGGATCTCGATTTCCCTCTGCCACCCTTATTTCTATGCTAATCTATACCTCTGTTCTCTGATTTCACCAAGTACCATTTCCCTTGACTGGACCCGGAAGGGCTCAGCTTGTTGACATCAAGAAATGCAGAAGTCACCTCCTCAACACTCAACTTGGCCTTGCCAACAAGTAGTGTTGTCTTCAAGGTAGCATACGAACTCGAAAGAGACTTTAGTAGAATCAACGCTTGATCCTCCTCATCCACCTTAACTTCCAAACTAGCCAGTTGCGTCACAAGCCGATTGAACTTGACAATATGATCGTTCAAATCTGCCCCCTCCTTCAACTTAAGGTCGAACATATCTTTCTTTAAATACAACTTATTTGACAATGATCTAAACATGTACATAGATTCTAATTTCTCCCACATCTCCACCGATGAGACCTCAGACAGAATCTGATACTGACCTGCGATGCAAGACTCATTCTGATTGTGGATGCAGCCTTAACTTCCAATTCCTCCTAGACTTCCTCTTTCATATTAGCCAGTTTCTATCCTTTCAGTGCCTTGAATAGTCTTTGTTGCATAAGAATATCCTTGATCGCACTTTATCAAATGCTGAAATTGTTCTTCCAATCAAACGGCTCAATCTTAAACTTAGTCGTGTTCATCAAGTCTCAACTCCAGAAAACCAATAAAAATTCTAGCTTTCGAACTATTCTCTTCGAATCAACTAGATAAACCCTGATCGAAAAACGAATCGTTGAAAAGAAAACTAAATCCGACTTCTTCTTTTTTTTTTTTCAACAAACCACTAGTTCTCCTCCAAAAATCACCAATTTTATCCCAAAAAAACCACCTTTTTTTCCCAACACCACCAATCTTTCCCAAAAAACACCAACAGATTCAGGCCAAACGCGACGGATGTTGACCAACTCGGTGGCGGCGATTGCTGGCTGTTGTCGGGGCTGTGTCAGGGACAATTGAGAGGGAGGCGGGGGGTGGATCTGTGGCGACGGCTTGTCCTCTCGCTGTCATCGGGCGGCGGATCGAGTTTGGTACGACGGCGTTCTCTGACGGCTGTGTGTGAGGAGATTGGTGCGGCAGCGCGGCTCGATCTCTGGCGATGTCGAGTTTGGACGATCGAGAGGGAGACGGCATCCGGCAACGACAGCGAGCGGGGAAGAGGGGAGAGGGCGGCAGGGTCGGGGTTCGATCTATCGGCTGATGATGGAAAAATTAACCCTGCTCTGGTATCACTTGTTGCGATTTAACATCCAAGACAATCCCAGAATTATAATGCAGTAGGCAATCGATCAACTCACAAGCACAATCGATAATAAATAAGAACGAAAAACAACACCAAATTACGTGGGAAAAACCCTCAAAGAAAAGAAAAAATACACGGAAAGAGAAAACTCACTAATCGAGAAGTCAGATTATAATGATTTCTATTTTGAGATCCCTCTCTCTCTCGTGTATGTTCTTGAAACCCTAATTTTTTTCTCATTATTTTTCTATAAAATAAGGATATATATATAGAGCTCAAAAAGCAATGCCAAAAATAACAGAGATCGAAGTGCCTATCAAGCTTGAAAAGGCATTGATTTCTCTCACTGTTGGTTGAATAGGGATTGATTGTTGTTTTCTTTGAGATCTCAACCTTTATTATCATTTTTTTAATGCTTGTAGCTATTATTGCTTTCTACGGTCATTGTTTGTTTTTGAGTTTATTTTGTCGTTATATTCTAGCTATGTGATCCGTATGAAGTTCATTGCGTTGAGCTGTTTTTCCGGTAACTGTATTAATTTAATTAACCTTACTCTGTAGACCTTACTCTTTTCAGTTTTTAAGCATGATTAGCTTTGTATTGGCATGTTGAATTCTGTCTTCATTTCCATTGAATGGTGTGATCTTACTAATTGGGTATCAGGATATGAATTTGTACCAATCAAGCATCATTATCAATGTTCTTACCTTCTATTCTCGAAATTATCGGGAAGGATACAACACTGATATGAGAAGATCAAATCTGTCTAGAGAACTTATGCCCCCAATCGTGTATAGTTTGTTATTTTGCACTTGGTTTACTTCCTTCAGAACTGTGCATGATATGCGGCATCGAGTGTAATAGTACATTGCGGTATTGATCTTTGAGGCTACATATACCTGGAATGTTATACAACATGGATCTGAGCAAAGTGGCAGAGCAATTTCAATAGGTACCCTGCAATCTATTTGATGTTTGCTGCCATATTTACTGCATAAGCCTCCACTTATTTGCTAGTACAACTTTAATCTTCATCCTAACCTCCATTTCTAACATAGGGTCCTTATCCATGGAGTTTGCTATTGTAGACGTTGCACTACCAGCTAACTTGGGCGTGCCTTTTTTGCTCTTGTGGTGCGCTGTGTTTTATCAAATTATTTGTGCTTGAAGTCGTTGTGCATTGGCTTGGTGTCTATTGTGCATCTGTGTTTTGGATCTATTTGTTATTGAGACAGGTTAAGATGCCTTCTCTCCTCCAATGGAGACAGGTATGTTTTTGCGATTGCACCAAGAAGTATCTTCCTCCATTGTTATTGGTTTTTGATGAGTTTTCACGAGGCTCCTGTTGTAGTAATTGCGCATGGTTTTTTTTTTCCTTTACTCGGTGGGTCTACTCTTTTCCAATATTAATTTATGGATTTACTCCCTTCAACTATTATTTAGTTACACTTTATCCGTTGAATTATAAAAATACATATTTGATCCCCTAAGCTTTGAAAAAGTCTCAATTTTTTATATATGATCCCTGAAAGTATATATTTTCTTTTGCAGAACATTCCCACGAAGAAACACATATGTTTATTTTTAAAATTATAATATTATATACAAAAAATTAAAAATTCATAAGATTTATGTGCTATTTTTTCATTAATTTATAACGTTTTCAATATTAATCTTTTTTAAAATATAAATTAGCCACTTTAACCCCGAATGGAAAACAAAGATAAGCACTCTAGGATCTGGGCCTCCGCAACCGAACCGCGATATTTCCATCACAAACAGGCCAAACATGAAACCCTACCAATCGAGCGCTCCCTCGTTTCCCTTCCTCACAAGCTCCAATGGCTGCCAGGGGACCGACGCTGCTCCGACCAGTGACTTTCGTGACAGGAAACCCTAAGAAATTGGAAGAGGTGAAAGCTATTTTGGGGAATTCGATTCCCTTTCAGTCCCTCAAGATCGACTGTGAGTCAATCATCTTCTTTTTTTTTTCGATTGATGGATTTGATCGTTGATATATTTGATTGAAGCATGGTTTGTTGCGTTGTTGTCAGTGCCGGAATTGCAAGGGGAGCCCGAGGAGATTTCGAAGGAGAAGGCTCGATTGGCTGCTGTGAAGGTATACTGTTATTTTGTTGTGTTTGTCATATTGAATGTGTTGGTTTCTGAGTGAGTTTTCTTTTTTGTGGGTTGTTTTGGGAAAGGTGAATGGACCTGTGTTGGTTGAGGATACTTGTCTTTGCTTCAATGCTCTACAAGGGCTTCCTGGTATGGTTTTTCTTTTGCCATTTTGGGTGTTGCCTTTATTTGTGTTGCTTGAGTAATCTATTCTACCTACAAGCTCGAGGTTACGATACCATTTTCACAAAATTTATGTGGATCTTAATTGCTCTCTACCAAGAATGTCTTCCTTCTTGAAGGGCGGACAAGCTACCTCGTACTATTGCTAGAGTTACTCCCATGACCTGTGGTCATGCTCTGATACCTTGCTGAGAAATCCATGCTACCAAAAGGTCAAGTTTTCAAGGATTGTGAATATTAGTTGTTTCTTAAGGCCCCTAATGTGACTGCCCTTCTTTGGTATGATCCCTTGGACGATGCACCAATCTATCTCGTAGTGGTCAAGTGAGTGTGATTTTGAGTATAAAGGGTGCCAGACGGCTGTCTACTTGAGGCACCATTTGGACCGTTCAAGTTATCATTAAGATGGCCTAGTGTGGCGGTGCCTGCCTCGATCACCTTGTCATTTGTGTGTCTAGCCACATTTATTTGTCATCCCTAAAAATATTCACGAAAGCAAGTTCTAAAACTGTGTTTTTTGCTTTTAATATGTAACAATGTTCATGAACTGCGTGAAACCTAGATATTACTTTTTTTTTCTTTTTATATACTTTTGGAAGAATTTTAGATTCAATAGGTAAATATATCTTGTTCTTTTGATCTCAAAAAAATAAAGAATGAACTTTTGTTCAAGCATGGTGAAAAAGTTAGTAATAGTACTTTTTTTTATTGCTCTTTTTGCTGATAAAGAATATAATTATATTTAAATGTCTGTACTTCTTAAGACATCTTTAATTAACTTTTATCTGGCTATGCGCTCACCTGCCTACTGTTGAGGACTTGAGGTGCTAGGCGATAAGTCAGCTGCCCGCTGTTGCCTACCTCTTTTCCGAACCTTGATCAGTATAAAGTGTATTTTGAGCGTCAAAAGACTTATACGAAGCACATTTCTTAACATTAGAGGAAGAACTTAATTTCTGAATGAATCAAATGTCGAGAAATTTCTTGGAAGGAAAACCAGCTAAACTATATGGGCTCATGTGTAAGAGTAAATGAACTTGAAGTTCGGAAGATAAATGGCTTACGAAATTTAAGCAAGCAACTACCTTGTCAAGCTTACTAAATCCATATCTTTGTTGAAATGGCACTACTATGTTGCATATCCATTTGAGATTGGATATTAACTACGGATGTCTAAATGGGTTATCAATATAGATCCACAAAATTGAAAGTGCTTGAAATTTATAAAAGTAGTCTCCCAATATGACTATGCAATGACAACCTGAATGAATGCAGCTGCCCTCTATAAAACCGTGAAGATTTGATACATGTGTTTAATTGTATAGGAAAGAGATAAATTATGTAATCGTCGTCGACGACTAAGCTTTCTCTAAAGCACATGTTATCTCATGAGATACTTTGGGCAAAGTTATATAGTATTATATCTAACTACTAGAAATATTCAAAAGAAATGGGTGTTGTAGGTTTTATATTATTGATCTCTTTCCATATCATGAATATCGGTTTGAGAAACTCATTCTGCCCAAAACATAAGCTCATTATTGATGATCCATGATTATTTGTATCTAAACATTGATTTGAAAAAAGGGGAAAGCATTTTTCTATTTTGGGTTGAGTCTTGCTTTGCTTGGCCATGATTGCTTATGTCGTCAATGTCTATTGCAGGGCCTTATATGTGAGTTGCCTTCTTTTGAGGTTACAATCTTTATCCTTCCATCTATGGTTAAAGTAGGGTTTTGTGATTATTCCTCCTCATTATTATTTGCTTGGTTATCTTCATTATGGTATTTACTACGTCATTATTCTTTTACTGGTGCTCTTCTTGGGACAAGTTTAGACTTGATTGGTTATGTCCCGGAGTAAACATCCTCTATTGGCTTAACCTCAACATCCGATAGTGATTCACTTTGTTTGTTGGGGTGAATTGCTCGTTTCACCCTTTTCACTGTCATCACAAACCATGTGACAGTGATCTTCCTATTTATGTTAGAGAAAATGAATTTGTTATGATGGCATTACCGGGACTAGCTTGGTAGCCTTTGAACCGACATTCGTGTGTCAGCATTTTATCTATTGTCCAGGTAGCTTAATGTTTCATGAGTTGTAAGATAATCTCAAGCTATACAAAGTACGTGTATGGTAACATGAGAATGTGCATTAGAGATTTAAAACCTATCCTGGTTAATACCAATAGCATTATGAAACTCCATCAACGGTGACCCCTGTATTTCTTGGTAGTGTCTTGCATTTAAGTGCCAATATTATATTTTCAATGTTTTTGCAAAGAGTGTTCCTAACGTCATTGTTCTTTTGGTTGGTTTTGTTCGTGGTTCTGTTGTATTCTGGAACACAAAACTATCGAAGAAAATGGTTTCTGCAGAAAATTGGTCATGAAGGTTATTCTCATCATACCTCTGCTTTGTATTATTTCGCCATGTGATAATATTATCAAATTGTTGAACTTTGTTCGTCATTTTAACTATTGGAACTCTGTTTGTAGGTTTGAATAACTTGTTGGAGGCGTACAAGGATAAATCCGCTTATGCTTTGTGTGTATTCTCTCTGGCACTTGGTCCAGATGCTGAACCCATTACATTTCTCGGGAAAACCCTGGTACGAACTTTGTTCCAGCTTAGTGACTTTATCATCAAAGGTCTTTACCTTGATTAATAAATCCAAATGATGTGATCTGATCTGTTGAGCTACTATGTTGTATGTGTGGGCATAGATATGCTTCTGGTAGGACCATTAAGGATCATATGCCTACATTTAAACTTTCTCACTACTGACAATGAAACATCGATAAACCAAGAGGGACAACTTGAGTGTGTGTCAAAATATTTCATGTTCAATTAATATAATACTCCCTCCATCCCAATGTAATGTAAAACTCTAACTGTGCGCATTTGCCGATGTAAAGTTTGATTCGTATCGTGGGACGATCAAATATCAATTTTTGAAGTTATCGTGGAACACTAATAATAATTTAAGTTATGTACTTCAAGTCTGGGCTAGTGATGTAATAATAGTTTAGGCTCCTTATAATGTGATGAATAGTAAAAAAAAAGTGTCAAATGTTATATTTATTTTGAAACGGATGCAGTAATGAGTTAGCAACTCGAGTATTTGGAAGAGATATATATCATTTTTGTTATAACATGGTTGTGGTTAAACCGTCGTGAGTGGGGGGGCGATGATTTTATACAACGGGGACACTTATCATATGGATAAAAAAATGGTGGGCAAAACAAAATCTCGCACCACGAAATTATCAATGAAATAAAGACAAACTCGATATATTATATTATATGTAAATACATAAAATCTTATGATGGTATGTAGGACGGCGGCAAGTGGAACGTCATCCTTTTTTTACAATTTTTACTAAAAACGACAACTTAATTTCAAAAAACAAAACAAAAAAAGTGAAAATTTATAGTACATATCTAAATACACGAAACCATCTGGCAACATAATTTTTTTTTTACATTTTTTACCCAAAAAAATTGACTATTAAAAAAATTGAAAATAATCTAGGGTTTTCATAATCGGAATCAGGTCTGTGAAATCCTAAACCGATTCAAATCGGTCGAATTGGTCGAACCAGATTAATCGACTGGCCGATTCGATTCAAACCTGTTTTTATCAATTTTTAGGAGACAAAAAGACAATAAATAAGATAAATATCAACATAAAAAGAAAAATTAAGCAAAATAAGTAAATAACATAAACTAAAGTTATACTCCTTTCGTTTTAATTTATCTGTCATGATAGGCGTTTGATTAAATTTCAAAATATCTATCGTGTGAGATAATCTAAGCAAAAATTAAGGTTGCTTAACCATTTTACCCTTGAATTTATTGCACTTTCTTTGTTGATTCATTTAATTCAAACACAACTTTCAAAAATTGATAAGTACAAAAATAGAATTTCATTATTGAAAAAAACATGTGATTAAGGATTTTTTTTAATTTGTGTGTTTTATTCTGAACGTCAAATAAATTGGAACGGAGGGAGTAAAAATCTTAATTTGATACTTTCACGTCTTTAGGCGCTTCAAATTTCAAAGTACAAGTACACATAAAATATTTAGTTAATGATTTCTAAATCGGCAAAATGAAGATTGATGACAATCTTCAAAATATCCCCTATAATATATGTGATTCATAGTAGAACCCTCATCATTAATCGCTTGAATCGGTTTGAATCAGCCGATTCATCCCTAAATCGTCCAATTCAAGGCTGATTCTGGCCGATTCAACATGTTCATCATAGGATATGACTTGTAAGCACTCACATAAAACATTTCAAGGTATCTTGTGGAAAACAGTTTGTTATCATCAAAACAATGTGATACAAATAATCGACATTAATATGAGCACTTCTATTGATTATGGGATATCTTTGCCAAAGATATGAAGATAACACACGTTAATATTGAGAACAAGCAGTACCTATACACACTTCTATTAACTTGTTATTTTAATATGCTTTATAGCTCCTTTTATTTTCCATCAGATACTAATTCAATATAGCACATCTCATTATTTTCTGATCATCTAATTGCTCCTCTCATTATGTTGTATGGGAGGCATGGTTTAGGGCATGGCTTATCAGCTACGCCTATTCCCTTACAACACTTAATACCTAGAATTCGCCTAAACGATACTGCAACTTATAAACAGGCAAACTGATGATTATCCATGGCCTTGTGTAGTAAATATCAAATTTCGTAGTACGAATCAAAATTATTTTCTCATTGGATGATGCTAAAGATTGGCTCGAGAATTATTCAGATTTAGATTTTTATTTGATATGCTTAGAATAATTTAGACTTAAATTTCTTTAAGATATATGTTTGAGTCAGATATCTTTAGGTTAACAATTCTCTATAAACATGGGCTTATTTGTGGGTTTATCTATCATGTGAGGGTTTTCATACGTTAAATCTCGTGTGTTGTCATTACAATTCTTGTTCGTGACGGATCGCGTACTTGATTGTGCCATTCGATGCATCTTTCACGAGCTTAATTCGTAACAAGTGGTATCAAAACTGCAGGTTGCATCACGCATAGGAAAGTGTGAATTTTTAAGGTGAAAGATTGATCCTTTGGTTTAAAGATCGTATCTTTTGGTAAAGATTGAAGATTTATGGGGTTGTCGATTTTCACAGATGGAAGATGGTTAATATCGTAAATTTCGAGCTAAGCCACAAGCTGAGACATATCTAGAGGATTGTTCTGCGAGTGAAGCAGAACGAGAAGATGACAGTGATTAGACTCCTAGAAAGATTCTATAGCAAGAAAGGTGTTGCAGAAGTTTGTAGTGATGAAGGTATGTAGAGGTTCCATGGCCGTAATCAAGGGTGTTAAAACCAAACTGAAAGTGATTATCAACCCGCAATTGAAACCGACAAACAGAAACCGACGAAACCGAGTATTAAACAGTTTGGTTTCGATTTAAAAAATGAAACCATTTGATTAATCGGTTCGGTTCGGTTCAAAATCGATTAATCAACAGTTCGAACCGAAAAATCGAGTAAATGAACCGATCAACCAAATTGTATAAAACCTAATAAAAGAATGGTTAAGGACTAATTTTTTTAACCTTTTAAATACATCCATGAAATCATAGGTAGATTGAATGATTTAACCAATTGAACAAATTAGATAAGTTTTAGTTTGTTTCTTTATTTTTCTTAATCTCTCAAACATACATATGATGTGCGATTTGTATATGATATACGATTTGTATTGTTTTCATTATACAAGGATTGTCTCGTATGTTTTGAAAGTGATGTACAAGAAAGCATACAATCTAATAACACAAACCACTTGTAAACGTTCAACCAAAATCCTACAAACTTATCTAACCAAACCGATCAAACTTCTATACCCAAAAACAGATTAAAAACCGATAAACCAAAATTCATTAATAAACGATTTTGGTTTTCATTTTCAAACAAATTAACTAATCGGTTCGGTTTTTTTTGCGGTTTTAAACCGAACTGATTAACATCCTTGCTCGTAATGAAGACTTTGGCATCCATTTTAGGTTGATTGGGAGCATGGTTGTGGAGGCAGAGTTTTAAGGAGAGTCATACAAGAGCCGACACAAAAGCTAACGTCAGAATGTCAAGAAATTGAGAGATGATTCAGTTGACGCGATCTCAGATGATTCTCGTACCAATAGTGAAGATCCAGTTAGTCATCATATAGCAATCAGATTTGATGGAGTCAAGGGTTGCACTATCTAGATTGCGCAGGTCACATAGAGCATAGGTTGTGTAGACAGCGATGGACTTAGATAGCACAGGTGGTATAAGTACCAAAGATCAACGGATGACATATACAGCTGAGGATAGATCTTCAGAAAGATTGGCTTATATTTGTGGTTATCAAAGAAGAAAGCGAAGATGGTGAGCCTCATCTCTAGGGCCTCAAGGTCCCAATGATGAGTTTGTGATCACATGAGGTGCGAGATGACTACTCAATCTAGGTAATTTGTATGTTTCAGACTTGGATTCAAGGTGGAGATTGTTGAAGATTAGCTCGAGATATTATCCAACTTTAGATATTTATTTAATATGTTTAGAATATCTTTGAGTTACATATCTTTAGGATATATTTTTGAGTCGAATATTTCTAAGTTAACAATTCTCCATAAATAGGGGCTTATTTATAGAGGTATTTTTGTGGGTCTTCGGAGCACCCTTCCCCTATGGTTTTAGCGAAATCCAATGTGAGATTGAGTTTGCTAGGAAAGGGACAAATCATGTTGTAATTGTATTGATTAGTGATTTGTTTTTTGTGGGATTTTTTGCCCGTAAGGATTTTCCCATGTTAAATCTTATATGTCGTTACGGTTCTGGTCCATGGTTGATTACGGGCTTGATTGTGATCTTCCGTGCATCAATTTTTTGAGCTAAATTTGTAACAGATGATTTGAAC
Source organism: Drosera spatulata (assembly GCA_035668315.1). Lineage (NCBI taxonomy): Eukaryota > Viridiplantae > Streptophyta > Magnoliopsida > Caryophyllales > Droseraceae > Drosera > Drosera spatulata. The sequence goes on from JAOVYX010016440.1 coordinate 22,018, forward strand.
TACATCAAATTATATAGTTCCATTTTATCAAAAAAGGAAAAGAAAAGAAAATGGAGAGTATGTCATGGCATAGGTGTGTCTAGTAACAAATGAATGGTTGAGATTAAACGTTGAAAAATGAATAGTTAAAATGAAAAGAGAGTTTTCTTATCTCAACCCTTGATTTGTGTTTTAATCTCAACCGTTTATTTGTTACTAGACACACCTATGTCATGACACACACTTGCTAAGCCCAAAATAAATATATATTGTTCCATGTTTTATGGTCGTGAAACTCATTTACCCTTTTCTTCATGCTACAACGAATCCTTTGTTTTCCTGTTGCGGGACTCGATACAGGCTTTTGTGATCGACTTTCATTCAGTTTTTCTTCTTTTCCTTCTATGTTGAGGTTGCAGGGAAGGATAGTTCCAGCTAGAGGGCCGAACGATTTTGGGTGGGATCCGATCTTTCAGCCTGATGGCTACGAGCAGACGTAAGTCAATGAAACATTTTCTCCATTTCTTGTGCTGTGTCAGCTGGTTTGACATCTGCCATTGCTGCCTTGTAGGTATGCTGAGATGCCGAAGGAAGAAAAGAACAAGATATCTCATAGATCCAGGGCCCTTGCACTTGTGAAGTCTCACTTTGCCGAGACAGGATACTCTTTCCAGATTGAGTGACATGGGTCTTGTTATTTGACTTTTCCAGATCTGTTTCTGCTCCGGGAGATGGCGCTGACATGATGATGATCATGAAGTTGCTGCAGCTGCCTAGAACCTGTTGTGAACAGAAGATAGATTCTATTTCTATACGGCCTGCCTTCGATTCTGTTGGGCCTGTTGAACTCCTAATGATGTTTTATTATTTTACTGGAACTCATGCCATAAAACTGATCCTATCTGAATCAACGCGAAGATGTTTTTCTTGATCATTTACCAAATTTTTTGTGCAAATTGGTTTCGGGATAGTTTGGGGCAAAGAGGCTGGTTAGTGTCCACGGTGAAAGCAGACCAAACTGGGTTTGCCATGTCTGCCTGAATAATAATCCAAGTCACTGCATTATTCCGTTCTGTGTTGTCAATTATGTTGCTTGCTAGGAAAGCAAGAGAACATGGTCGGCATGATATTGAGGCGTGACATTCTATCAGCTACGAAGATCTCGCATTTGCAAAGGTATGTCATGATTCAAAAGTTACCTATCAAAATGATCTGATTTTCATAGATCATCCAACATCTCCAAAGCATGTGCGAAGGTATAGACACGATAGTCTCCTCCCCACTACCTAGAAGATTGTCTTTGTTGGCAAGGTAACACCTTCACATGCTTGGTCTGATACCCATCCTCACATGCTCGACTCATTTCATAGTTCAAAAAGATTGAAAAGGATGTGGGGGTTGCTCTTCATTACACCACACTTAAAGTGATAAGAACGGTTCTTTTGGTGTACTAGTGTTTTGAAATCGTAGACAAGTAAAAGATCAAAAGATAAAGAAGAGAGTTTTAGCTGATTGTGAAAAAGTGATTATTGTTATTGTTTCCGTGGCAAGAATTGTCATACTATTCCAACATCTGCTGGTTCAAGCAGTTAAAAAGGTTGGTTCCCTTTAAACAAGTCTCGAGTTCGAATTTTATAAATAAAGAAAACTCGTGTTGGGGGAGTTTTGCCTCCATTATGGTTCCAGGGTCCTTCATAGATTGATCCAGAACTGGACACTTGCGCCAAAAGAAATGTTGTTCTATCAATGGGAAGTATGAAAGAAAAGGGAAGTCTCGCATGGACGGTAGAGGAAAAGTCATTCCATATTGTTGTCGTATCATCTATGCAGTGTCATCTGAAGTTCACATTTGCTGCAGGATTCATTCATGCCATATATGGTTCTAGTCAAGCAAAAACAAGAAGGGAAGAGACTACGAAGAAATGTTGAGAGATAAAACACGAAGTCAAATGGCTGTTGCATATGAAGTACTACTATGACAGTATTACATGTTACACATCTTTTGCAAGTGGACAAGAAAAGATGTGACTAATTTTTCTGTGAAGCATCTGTGACAAACATTTCAAATACCCTCGGACAAATCACGTTTGTATGACTGTAAATCACTAAACAAGGGGAAAGGAGGAAATGACAAGGCACACCACCAGCTCTATGAACCAAAGTGAAAACCTCAGATGATAGGTATGCCGAAAAAATGACTACTAGCCGTTTGATACTTGAGTCTGAGCCGACCCTGCAAAATGAAAGTGGAAGCAAAAGGACAAACACTTCTGCACCCACTCCCATAGCTTGTTTCGTTCTCGGCTGAAGCAGGCTGAGATCGGGTTCAAACATTGGATGATATAGTAACGACATGGTCACAAATAGAGACCCGTCAGTATAGCATGAAATGGAAATGGCTGGCAAAGAAAGGGGGGAAAGAGGCTTCCAGGTGGAGTTTAGGAAATGATAGTAGAATGTGGTATAAAAGCCAGAAAACTAAGCATCTGACGAGGAAACGGCTTTGTTATGTACAGGAGAAAAAGGATAGAAGTCGCTAACAGACGCTGCCATGACGGCAAGAGAGAGGGCCAGCATCAGCAGTCATTGATCCAACCATTGAAGAGGACTTAGCGCCAAGGCTTGATGCCCTTGCGTAGCTAGCTGATGCTCCAGCTCCAGACGCAGTGAA
>JAOVYX010016441.1:0-54267 GCA_035668315.1 Drosera spatulata
TTCGTTGCATACGATTCATACATATATTTTTAATCCAATATATATTTTTAAATTTGATAATAATTTTTTTTTTTTTTTGGGTTATTACACTTTTCTTGATAAACACACGCGCACGCGTCAGGCTGGGACTGGCCTGGGCTGGTTGGGTCGCTGCACCAGCCCAAAATCCTTTCCCTCACCTTTCTTTTTGAGACACCTTCTTCCCGCCATCCCCTATAAAATGCATCACCATCCTCTCTCAAAACATATTCTGATTCCTTGATTTCTTTCTCTTTTTTGTGCGCACAAAACACGAGCGTATCGACGTATTTTTGTGTTCCTTTTTACTCTTCCTTTTACGTTTTGACGCACGAGCGAATCGACGTGCGCTAAATTTCTTCTTCTTCTTCTTCTTCCAGAATCGTTCAAGGCATCTAAGGTACGAATGGTGTATGATTAGGTGGTGCAACTTAATCATATACATTTGTCATTGTATTTTGAGGATTGATTGTCGTAGTCCGTGTGCACAGAACGGGGCAAATCGGTCTCAAGAAAAGAGTGTTTATCACTCGCATCGACAACTCGTTTTCTTTCTCTTTTCTTCATCATTTACTTTGTCTTGTCTACGGAAACCGATTACTTTGCCTATGAGTTTGATTATCTTCGGGTCTACGAACTTGATTGCATTGTCTACGGCTTTTGACCACAAGTCCTACAGATCTCTATTGCTATAACGACTTAATATTGATCTATTTTCTATTGTGTTTCTGCTTGTGTTATCTACTCAGTGACACACATTTGTTTCTATCTGTGTATACAGAAGAAATGACGATCGATGGTCCAAGTACTATGACTGAAACGAGCGCGAACCCTCCCCGTGTTGTTGTGCCACCGTCCTTGGTACATGGAGAGAAGCCTGAGAAGTTCACGGGGGTGAACTTCAAGAGATAACAGTAGAAGATGTTGTTCTATCTTACCACCTTGAGTCTGGCCAAATTCGTGACAGAAGACAAGCCAATACTAGACGAGGAAGAGAACAACCCTATCAAGATAGCGTCGTTGGAGCCATGGATGCACAACGACTTCCTATACTGCAATTATATTCTGAACGGACTGGATAACACGCTCTACAACGTGTACAGTTCGTATGAGACCGTCAAATCTCTTTCGGAGTCATTGGAGAAGAAATACAAAATCGAGGACGCAGGATCAAAGAAATTTGTGGTAGCACGCTTCTTGGAGTTCAAGATGGTGGACTCCAAAATGGTGATGAGTCAGATCCAAGAGATCCAAATCATCATCCATGACATATTGACGGAAGGTATGAAAATCTGTGAGACTTTTCAGGTTGCCGTCATTATTGAGAAGTTGCCCCCCTCCTGGAGAGACTTCAAGAATTATCTCAAGCATAAACGCAAGGAGATGAAACTTGAAGACCTCATTGTTCATCTAAGGATCGAGGAGGACAACCGCCTGGCTGACAAGAAAACAGGCAAGATGCCGCTGGAGGCGAGAGCCAATCTGATAGAACCCGGGACAAGCCGAAAGAGGAAGTAACCTGGAAAGAAAAGCTGAAGCAGGGACAGGTGAAGAAGTTCAAAGGCAACTGCTTCGTCTGTGGGAAGCCCAACCATAGGGTTAAAGATTGTAGAGCGAAGAAGGACAGTCAAGGAAGAGTCAACCCGGCCGAAAGAAAGGACGTGTCCGCAGAAATGTCCGAGCTAAGTCTCTGTGCAGTCATATTGGAGGCCAACGTGGTCGAGAACACAAGAGAATGGTTCGTGGATGCTTGAGCCACTAACCATACTTGCATAGACAAGGGAATGTTCTCTACCTATACACCTGTTAATGACAAGGCATTATACTTGGGTAATTTTTCATCGTCTGTTGTCGCAGGACAAGGAACTATTGTACTGAAGTTTACTTTAGGAAAAAAACTTACCTTTAAGAATGTATTGTATGTTCCTGACATTAGGAAGAATTTAGTGCCGGGATCATTGTTGTCTAACGTAGGATTTAGAATTGTTTTTGAGTTAGATAGGTTTGTTCTGACCAATAATGCTATTTTCATTGGCCGAGATTATGTATCTAATGACCTGTTTAAGGTCAATTGTATGCCTGTATCTCGCAAGACGGTGATTAATAATAATAATAATCCTTCTTCCTACTTGTTTGAGTATTCTAATTTGTGGCATGTAAGACTTGGACATGTCAATTACAATATTATTAAAAATAGATAAGTATGGACCTGCTTCCAGAGTTTAAAGTAGATCTACATAAATGTGAGATCTGTGTAGAGGCTAAACTAACAAAGAGTCCTTTTCCTTCAGTGGAAAGATATACTACTCCTCTAGAACTTATTCACAGTGATATTTGTGATTTAAAGTTTGTGCAAACTCGAGGTGAGAAAAAGTATTTCATTACTTTCATCGATGATTGCGCGAGGTACTGCTACATGTACTTGTTACGAAGTAAGGATGAAGCTCTTGAAGCATTCAAGCAGTACAAGATTGAAGTTGAAAATCAACTTGACAAACGAATAAAGAGTATTCGTAGTGCTAGAGGTGGAGAATATGGCGCTCCTTTTGATGAATTCTGCAATGAGGTAGGCATTATTCATCAAACGATAGCACCTTATTCACCACAATCAAATGGTATTGCTGAACGCAAGAATCGTACATTGAAAAAAATGATGAATGCCATGCTGATAAGTTTTGGTTTACCAGAAAATTTGTGGGGGGAGACTATACTCTCTGCTAATCATATTTTGAATAAAATTTTACATAAAAGTAGAGATAAAACTTCTCATGAGTTATAGAAAGGTTATAAGCCTTCCTACAAATACTTCAAAGTGTGGGGGTGCTTGGCTAAGGTAGAAATACCAAAGGCTAAACAAGTGAAGATAGGCCCCAAAACTGTTGATTGTATATTCATTGGATATGCTCATAACTGTAGTGCTTATCGGTTCCTTGTGCATAAATCAGTAAAATCTGAGATACAAGAAGGAACGATAATTGAATCAAGAAATGTTGTATTCTTTGAAGAAATATTTGCTTGTAAAGAAAGGAAAGAGACTGAGTCTCAAAAGAGACATCGAGAAACCTCCAATAGTTCACATCAAGAGGATGTAGAACCGAGAAGGAGCAAACGATTAAGGAAGATCAAGAATTTTGGTCCAGACTTTGATATGTTTATGGTGGAAGGTCAAGGATCAACTTCAATAAAAGAGGTTTTGTCATATCCAGATACTCCGCTATGGAAAGAACCCATCAATAGTGAGTTGGAATCTATTATGTAAAATCATACTTGGGAGCTGATAGATTTACCACCAGGTATAAAACCTTTAGGTTGTAAATGCATCTTAAAGAAAAAGTTTAAGGCTGACGGTACTATTGATAAGTACAAGGCTAGACAGGTAGCCAAAGGTTATAAACAAAAGGAAGGTCTTGATCATTTGGATACCTTCATCCCTGTATCAAGAATGACGTCTATTAGAGTGCTCATTGCAGTAGCTGCTCTAAATAATATGAAAATTCATCAAATGGATGTTAAGACAGCATTCTTGAATGAAGAATTGGAGGAAGAAATTTACATGAAACAACTAGAAGGATTCGTTGTTCCTCGACAAGAAAATAAGGTGTGTAGACTTGTAACGTCTCTATATAGGTTCAAACAAGCCCCTAAACAGTGGCATGAAAAATTTGACAAAACAATATTTTCAAATGGCTTCAGCATAAATGAAGGAGACAAATGTGTCTACTTCAAAAGCACACCTAGAGGGACTGTCTTAGTATGTGTATACGTGGATGACATGCTAATCATGAGCTCTAATCATGAGATTATTGTAGAGACAAAAAGGATGCTGAAAAAACATTTCGATTTCAAAGACATAGGATTGGCAGATGCCATTTTAGGATTAAAAATCCTAAGGACACCAGAAGGACTTTCTTTGTCACAGTCTCATTACATTGAGGCAGTACTTAGAAAGTTTAATGCCTTCGAGGGTCTTGTGGTTAAGACACCAATTGATACTAATATGCACCTGATTAAGAATCGAGGTGATCATGTGTCTCAATTGGAGTATTCACGTATTTTTGGCAGTCTGATGTATATCATAAACCGCATAAGACCTGACATTGCTTGCGCTGTGAATCGTCTCAGCAGGTTTATCATAAACGCTAGTGATGATCATTGGAAAGCTCTAGTCAGAGTCTTGAGATATCTAAGATTCACTATGAATCTTGGATTACAATTTACAAGATATCCAGCTGTACTAGAAGTATATAGTGATACAAACTGGATATCATATATAAAGGACACTAAGTCCACCAATGGTTATGTGTTTACCATTGGAGGAGCAGCGGTGTCGTGGAAATCCTCAAAGCAAACTTGCATTGCTCACTCCACTATGGAATTTGAGTTTATAGCTTTGGATCAAGCAACAGGTGAAGCAGAGTGGCTTCATAACTTCCTAGAGGATATTCCACTTTGGAAAAAACCTGTGCCAGCAATCATAATTCAATATGATAATCAGTCGACAATTGGTAAGGCACAGAATAAATGTATAATGGCAAGTCTCGAGATATACGTCGAAGACATAAAATCGTAAGGCTGCTGATCTCAAGTGGTGTAATCTCTATAGATTTTGTGAGATCTAAAGAGAACTTAGCGGATCCTTTGACGAAAGGATTATCAAGAGATCAGGTAGAAAGCCTGTCGAGGGGAATAGGATTAAAACCCATCTATGCAGAAACGAAATAATGTACACCAACCAATATGAGTGGAGATCCCATAAACTTGGTTCAATGGGACAACTAAATTATCAAGGTTCTAAAGAGCACTCTGAACGAGAAATCTTTCGTTCGTTCCCATGACACAAGTGCTGTAAGGGGTAAATGATAAGAAAAAACTTTTAATGACTCCACATAATACAGAGGCATATAGGAGGTCACCTATGTAAGTGTAAAGTGTGACCGTTTCAAAAGAAAAACACTTATGAATCCAAGATGGTGCAAGGTCGAAATGGACACAACCGAGTACCTGAAATGCCAAGGTAGAAGTTGTGTAGGTACCATTGTCTAGACTTACACAAAAGGCTGAACAGTTCAAGACATTATGTTCACTGTTTAGCCTAGTAAGTCCGATAGTATTCTACTAAGGAAGGTTCAAAACCACAAGCTACCTATCCTGATGGAATTTCTGTCTGTTTGAACGTTTCTGAGTCTATTCCTGTCAATTTTCATTCATGTGGGGGATTGTTGGATTTAGTGTGTGTTTTGAACAAGTTTGACCGCGTTTTAATATGGGTCAACGACTACGGATTGGAGTGGCATTGAAATTAATGCAATCTACGTTCATTGAAGATGAACGTGGTATAATTACTTTCTCAAAACTCATAAAGGGTGAATGAGAAATTGATGTCCAAAGTGTAATAATTGATGCATTTAATGTGATTGATTGTAGCAAAGGTTGTCAAAACGACATGGAAGTTTGTGTTGCTGGAAGAGTAGTTTATAAGTGTGAATATGAGGATAAGGGTTGGACCCCTTAGAGGTACCCAATTTTGTGTGTGGAAGAGGACCTAGTCTTTTCTTGGTTAACACATGCGCACGCGTCGGGCTGAGTCGCGGGCCGCTGGGCCAGGCCCAAAATCCTTTCCCTTATCTTTCTTTTTGCTCTGCAACAGAATTCGCCAAGAGACACCTTCTTCCCGTCATCCTCTATAAAATACATCACCATCTTCTCTCAAAATATACTCTGATTCCTTGATTTCTTCCTCTCTTTTGTGCGCACAAAACACGAGCGTATCGACGTGTTTTTGTGTTTCTTTTACGCTTTGACGCACGAGCGAATCGACGTGCGCTAAATTTCTTCTTCTTCTTCCAGAGTCGTTCAAGGCATCTAAGGTACAAATGGTGTATGATTAGGTAGTATAACTTAATCATATACGTTTGTCATTGTATCTTGAGGATTGATTGTCATAATCTGTGTGCACAAAACGGGACAAATTGGTCTTAAAGAAAAAATGTTTATCACTCGCATCGACAACTCGTTTTCTCCCTTTTTCCTTCACCATTTCTCATTTATAACCAAACAGATCACAAATCCAACGTTAGTTTAACGGAACGTTACACTATTGATTTTGATGGAAGATTTTAAAATGTGGACTTGAAATCCATTATAAAGGAAACAGTGATTGCTCAGAAGTGAAATATGAAATGAACTGAACACGATTTGCACACTCGGAGCAAGTAAGTAAATGTGGACAATTGAAAACGATGCGTAGCCTTTGGGCCATCGACATCATGCCACGAGGAGTAAAGGAAAATCGATCGAGGTGTTGCTTTTCTAGGTGGAATTGTACTACTTATGCCAAGAAGCTTCATATTTTTGTCAACAAAGCGAGGTTTAGATGCATTGATGCTAAAGCTTGGACAAATCAACTTTTAAGAAGTTTTAGAGAGACAATTCATGTTTTATCAAGTTTGTCAACAAGCTCCACCTTCTATTATAACTCGATTCATTTGAGGATAGAATAGAAAGTGAACATAGTCATATGAGTAACAATACAACTTTTTTTTAACTATCTAATCTCTGGCCGTGTGGTTAAAAAAAAGTTGTACTATCTACGTCTAAAAAAATAACAATCGATTAATTCGACACGATAATTTATATGTGTTATTTCTGTTACAAAGATTATTTTACCTTTTGACTTGTGTGAGTGAAAGAAATAAGAAAAAAAAGGAGACGAAAAATTAATGTGATATATAAAATAAATAATAAGGATACTTTCATATTTTTATAGAAAAAAATTTCTAAATAAGATAATATTATAATTTAATTGAGATATTCTAATTTAATAAATATTTTTTAATTTTTCAGAAGGAGTATATCGCTTACTCGATCCTTATTGATATGACTATTTTATTCATACAAATGCCATAAAACAGTAGAAAAGACTTCATGGAATAGCTTTCTATTGATCTACAGAAAACTAAACCCAGATATCGTTATTGGGCCTTGTTTGAAAAGACCCAAAAACCAATGCATCCCTTGAGGAGCTGTTAATCGCTCACCGAAATCTAAAACAAGCATGAGTAAAGGCCCATTGTTTGCCCAACATGGGTTCGTCATCGTCAATCAAATTGCAGGCTCAAACAAAACGTGAGACGTATTGGGCTTAAACAACGGCCCAAGACAAGACAAGACTAGCTTCACCATAAGCGGAGCCCAATATCAGGCCCATAAAGCCATCACCTTTTTTTCATTTCTCAAAAGACTGTAGCTTGTTAATTACCTTATACTATGCTTCATTACCCGACTTTTGATCACAGGCACTGTGACTTTGGACTTTTATTGGAATAGTAGCCATGTTGGTTGTGGTAACTAGTAAGTAGATGTAATTTTGGAGAAAAAAAAGGAAAACCGAGAAGAACGAGCAAAGTTTACGACGACTCTTTAAGACTTTCAGTCAAGGCATCCCGTTTAATTGCCTGGAATAGTCGAGATCTAGATAATTATTGTCGTCACAAAAACATGCTCTGCCGACATATGGATAGATTACTAGGTATGTCGCGCAAAGTAAACAGTAAGTCTAATTTATCGTGGTTTTTCAATCATGGAAGCGACAAGAAGACAAAGAACTATGCCATGAAACTCCCGTGGTCATAACCTCATTGGCTTTAATTTACTATGCTTTGACATGCCATTTAACCATAATAACCCTACCCTTGGGACGATATTCCATTGGACTTCTGACCTTGGAAGATGAAGTCACGTTAATTTTCTCAACTCTTTAATCATGATCATATGAGCTGGACTCATGGACGTGTCACATGGCCCATTATTTCCACCTCAGCCTCGATGCGTGATGTCATTCCATTGTAACCAAATATGACGTATAAATTAATTAGTAAAAGATATCTTATACTGTTACGTGATATTTTATAATATCACTTATACTCATTGTCGTCTGTTTTGTAATCACTTGATTATTACATGTACAATGATATTGCCCGACCATTGTTGAGAAAGCTACCTAACGGACGAGGAGCATTCTAATTTGATCCTACGCGACTTTTATAGTGTGAAAAACAAAGGAACAAATTTTACTTTTCAAGCGTATGATTCCCCGCGTGTTAGGCTAGTCCTATAACCCGTGTTTACATGTAAGTGTGAATTTGTTTATCGACAGCCAATGCTGTCAGGGTATAATTCTAACAAGGGTATCTAAGTATCTTATGAAGCCGACAATAGAACTATGTACTTCATAAATATATCATTATAACGAAGTGGAAGTGCAAAGCTGTACTTAAAGGCCGGTGGTCAATGTTTGGTCCTTAAAAAAGAAACGAAAAGTGTAAAATAAATTAATCAAACAAATATTCCAGGACATTTTATTGTGTAACAGACATTTTATTGTGTAACAACTGTTTTTCTACGTGCCACCCCATATCACTTTTATCCAATGATGGCAATGCCCTCATCGATCAAGCAATCCACTCAAGTACACTTTTTGTCAAACCCAAAACAAAAAGATATCTTGGACCGACTCAATAGTATTTTGGTCCATAGTAACAAAAAAGATATCTTAGGTAAATGATATTCAATTCAGCGTGTAACTATAAGTCAAATCACATGCAAAGTTATTAGAAGGGTTACGGATTCGACCCGAATTCAATCCAAAAATTCGATAGACACACAAGATTTTTATATGGAAAAAACTTAATCATCGGGAGAAAAAACATCACAAGAAACAATCCATTAATCGAATCACACGGTTACAACGATCGTCTCTCTCGATCTCTCAATTTCTCTTGTATTTCGTTCAAATCCTAGAGAAAGTCTCTCACAATCTCTATAACAAACCTAAAAAGTCTTTCACTTTCGTTCTTTATCTCATTCTCTAAAAAAAAACCCTAATACATATGATATATAGAGGTTCAAATAAAAAAAAAGATAAAAAACACGGAGATTTTCTCGCAATGGGCTCGCACGACCGTGTCACCCCTCACACGGCCCGTGCCAAGCCGTGTTTCGACCATTCTGACCTCCCACCCTGCACGGCCGTGTCTCCTTCTACGTTTTCTGAGACACTTCAACAAAAACCGAACCGGATATCGACCTGGCTGAGGTCCTGAGTCATTGAGTCATTGGTTCAACTGGTCGGCCGTCTTGATATTAATATTTATATATTATATTTTATCAAAATATATATTTATAAACCTTATATAAACAAAACATTTATTTCTGTAAGCTATATTTATGTTTTTTTAAAGTTTTTTGAATAATTTTTTTCTTTAGTTCAAGCCGTTCAACCATCCGATTGTTATCCGGGTCTGATTGGTTTTGATCGGTTTAACCTGAGTTTGATCAGATTGATTACTTATCTGATTTTTTAATTGGATCAACCCGATCAGATCACGAGGTCAAGGTTCAACTAGTTTGACTGACCGGATCAGTCTGGTTTTGATAACTATGATCATATGTTAACATCGAAATGGTATAACTCAAGTATATTATCATCCTGCATTCAACATGTGATCAAGGATGTCAACATAGTAACAAAAAAACTATATACGATTTTATTTTCGAGAGTAGTATTAGTGATCATAGTATTAGTGTGGATATGTACGCGTTACATAGGTAGCGGTCCATCATAAGGCGTGTTACACTCTGATATTTTTCAAGTCGTGTCCTAAGTTAGCTTCTCCGTACATCTAGACTGGGATTCTTAAACGCAAAAGGTGATCATGAATTCTTTGGTATAGTCACCTGAGTATATATGAAACTTACGTTTTTCCTATTAAAGTAAGCATGACGTAAATGTTGAGCAAAATTTGAAAAGAGATGAAGCGAGATGCGTGTGAACAATATTAATGATCAACATGGCCATATGATACATATCTGGCCACAAATATATTACCATAAATGGAAGAAGCAGCACCTTGCAATGTATTTATTGGTGCTTTTTTTCATTGCAAAAAAACATCTCAATATTCGATTTGGAAAGAACATTAGACTTCAGTTTCATTTTGTTGGTCAACAAAACATCCCAAATTTTCACAGTAAAAATTAATCACATTGATTTAAATGTCGCCTAACTTTTTTCAGCATTGAAACCATAAGTATTCATCAAATTCACACTATCTAATCGTCTAATTAATCGTGACTCATTATAGATCTCGATCTCTTTCATTTTTTCCTCAAAAAGAACTCAGATTATATATCGTTTGTCACTCGTGATGCTCTCATATGTCATACCGTGATATCATTTGATCATGTATGACTTATATGTCTTAAACAATATCATCCAATATTGATGATAGAATACTCATTACGTATAACACTTTCCTATACACGAATATCCTATATGAACTTAAAGCATTAAAAACAATATACCGATTGACCCATTAATCAAGTCCCGATAAAATCTCTATTCATGACCTTAATCTCACATTTTATTTTGATATTATTTTAAGAAATCAATATCAGTGAAATTGAAACCGACAACGAACTCATAATATATCTTAACAATCCCTTATCATCGACGATCAACTCACCTGAATATCATCTCCAATGCAAACAAAACCAGAGAATCAAATCCCCGCACTAAATATATGAGACACCAACCACAATAAACAGATCATAAAACCTGAACCCCCTTTTTCACCTCTACAGGACCCTCCTTTCATGTGTACTATTCCTCTCCTCAACTTGGACCAACTTTTTTCAATTTTTTCCTCTCTTTATAAATAGAAACTTTCCACTTCCCTTCCTCCCCAGCCACACTAGAGCCAATTTACTCATCTCATATTCCTCTGTTTTTGTGAGAGCTCCAAAAATAATAGAAATGGTGGGTTTCAATCTCAACTCTCATCTGTTTCATATTTTTCAACTTTATCATATCCATATGTGCTGAATATCGCTTCTGGTTTTTGTGTTTGCTCACAGGAATATGAACAAGAAGAGAACCCAGCTGAAACCAATTGGGAAGGCTATGTAGATTGGAGAGGGAAACCCGCCGTCAGGCGCCGCCACGGAGGGTTCCTGGCCGCATCCTTTGTTCTCGGTATGTAATTCGACTAACACCACCCCCACCCCTCCACCGCAAACCAGCAAACCAGAGACTATTTTTTTTAAATGATATAAAGATTTGATTTGTTATTGTATGTTTACAGTTGTGGAGGTAATGGAGAACTTGGCCTATTTGGCGAATGCGAGCAATCTAGTGCTGTATCTGTTGGATTACATGCACTTCAGCCCGAGCCGAAGCTCCAACACCGTCACGAACTTCATGGGAACCGCGTTCCTCCTCGCCCTGGTGGGCGGCTTCCTCTCCGACGCCTTCTTCACCACCTTCCAAATCTACCTTTCCAGCGCCTTCGTTGAGTTTGTGGTGAGTCAATCTTCTCAAATCTACCGCCATTGTCAGTATCTTATTGTCATTCTTTACATTGTTTAGGAAGAATTAACTAATCGAGTCATCTTACGCGGTTAATTAATATAGAAATCTCTAGAGGGTATTGTCACTCTATGGCCCTATATGATTTAAGGAACTTAATATACAAATCAAGATCATATATTTTTTTAATTTAAAGAGAACGCTTTGAAAAGTGAAAGTGGAGTGGGGAATAAGAGATGGGGAGGAAGAGAGGATGATGAAGACGTGAAACAATATATCATAAATTCCAACAAAAGTGTGACATAGACAAGGTTGACATTTCCCGTTTTTTCTTTGGAATTTGTTATCCGTTGTATTCAAGAACTTTACAATATTTTCCCTGGCAAATTGTTTCCCACTTTTAAATCAAACAACATGCTAAAGTTTAAATTTGATGAGGGAGTGGTGACTTTTGGCTCTCATCATCATCATGCTCTCTTGATCATCCCATGAGGACATTGCTTTTGTTGTAAGCCATTTCCTAGTATCATCATAAACATGAAATTCTAGAAGCCGTCAAACTTTTACGATAACATTCAATTTTTCTGATTTTTTATTTCTATTTCATCGTAATCGTTTTCATTATTTTCAAAAGTAATATCAGATAAACTCTTATAACCGAAAAGGACAAGTGGGTTGGGTGAGGAAGTGTTTGATATGTGTGAAGTGATGATACATATATGCTGCACATTTGAGGAAAAGAGCACAGAAGAATCATGCAACCAATGAATTATATATAGCAGCTGGGTTTTTTGTCACAAGCAAAGAAGACAAGTTGATGATGTTTCCTTCTCAGATTGCATTAACTTCCCTATCAACTCTTTCTTCACACTTCTGTTTCCCTTTTCATATGGAAATTCACTCAAAGCTAACCAATGATAGTACTATATTACTTAAACTTAATCAATACTTATAATGGTAGTATCAGGTTAAGTTTAGTGCCTGTGCAGCAAGAGCTACTAGTGGCTCATTAGGATAATGAAATCACAACACTTAGTCAGAGCTCACATGAAAATGCCATTCTAATTAGCTAATTAATAAACAAATCAAAGGTTATTGTCAACCAAATTCATATAGTATTGAAGTTTAAGCTATGCTTGTTCAGGGTTAGATGTAGAACAACCGATCCTTCATCGCTAAGACATTATGGCTCCCATGTAGGATCTTATCAGTAGAGATCGCCGCTTAGCTAAATTAATTTAACTAACCCCCATCATGTCCTAAATCAAGGTAAGGATAATGCTAAATTAATGTAGTAACAATGCTTAAGATCTAATAAGCTATTGCTAGCTCGAGTAAGACGTTGGCCTGTTACTGCTGCAACAACCACAATTTAACTGTTTATATAAGGAGATAGAAGTAGTTTTCATCATACAAACACGGGATATACTATCCCGTAGGTCGACCCTTTAGATAGAATTTAACTGCTCATAGCGACGCATGTAACAATCTTCGCCATCGAAATCAAAGATATCCAATGTTGTTCATAGCCTTAAAGTTTCTATCCATTTCAGGGTCACACATCCATAAAAAAAATCTCTGTTTTGCGGCCATCTCTGGTCTCATTAACACAGGTGAGAAACCTGTCACAAAATGAAAGTGACCTCAAAAAAATGTGTATCATGGAACTATTATCAAGTCAACACAACCTTATCCTAACAAACAAAACCGATGCTCTTCTTATCAAGAATCTTGAGCAACACATATTATTATAGGATATGATATTTTTCATGATCTATATATTTCGTACATTGAAATTCCTTGGAATATTGTGTTCCATGCAACTGGCTTTCAAAGATTTTGTTTTTTTGGATAGATAGAATCCAAGGTGTGTGTGGTCACAAAGTTTGGAATTTCATTCGTTTCTGTGTAGTTTCGGATCATTTTTATATGTATGACAATGTCCCAACAATAACGACCCTACACGGCCACTTCGCTTTTGTCCATTATAACTAAAAATTGACATAACATAGTATAGGATACGAATAACCAAAAATGTCATGTTTGTCCACTGTTGTTCAAAATCAATAGTAGTGGTAGTATTTTTTTCCTTTACTAATACTGTAGTATAATTTTGAATACTACCTTATCGTATGAGTCATGTTTCCTCATCTTCAATTTTGGTTTAGTATCTCCTGTTTTTATAGTTTAATGTACATCAATAAACCCTATGATAACTTATCAGACCAATGAGCCAAATTTGTAGCAGGATAAGTGTAGTAACTATGGCGAACCAAGCATTTACTTTAATTTCAAAGGCAAAAGATTAAGTTGAATAAGACAACAACAACAATCTACAAAGCTTATTACAAACAAACAAAATAAATAAATAAATAAATAATCAAATAAAATAAATAAAATAAAATAAAAAATCTATAAACGAAGGAGGAAAAAACGTGTGCTAGATAAAGTGGACTACAAATCCTCTTTTCATAAAAATGGAAAAGAAACTGGACAAATATTTCTATGAGAAGAAAAGGACTTATACCACCTCATAGTTATGAGACTGTTTGGTAGTGTGTGACTATTTGGCATGTGTACATATAACAAAAATGTTGGCAAAGTTATATGGGGCGCCGCGTTGCGGTTGTGGTACTACATTATACAATTTATAACACACATATCAACACAACTTATACACACAGCAAAACTGTAGGTCCCTTCACCGTCGTCCTCTTGTCCTTATTTGGAACAAATAATAATTCGATTATTATCTCACAAAACTATACAAACGTCAATTCCTGTAAGAATTTGTAAGATTTGAGTGGTCCAGTACCGTTACGACAACCACGATTCTCCCGTATATATGACCAGATGCATTCACAACTAAGATATGATCGTACATGTCGCTAATGCTCACTTATAGGTCGATCAGTTTCTATGTCGCGATGTGTATAAGGACTGTGTTACCTCAACTCAGTGGCTTACCAAACTCTCACATTGAAGACAATGCGCAAAAGCAACAACTGTCCTTGCATTTCTCGACTAGGAATGCGAAACAATTCCTTACTCGCTTGCTTCTGTTATGTGTTAAGATTTTTAAGATATGCTAAGATGACAGCGGGAGCTGAAAAAATAGTCCTGACTTGACGAGGAGCAGGAGATAATGAATACAAAGGTTGTGATCTGATTGTTTTGATGGAACAGGGTCTGATAATACTCACCTTGCAAGCGCATTTGCGGTCTCTTCAGCCTCCACGGTGTGGTTCTGCCAACCCCACGGAGCCATGCCGGGAACCGAGCACAGGCCAAGCTGCAATGCTCTACATTGGGCTTTATCTGGTGGCTGCTGGAGTAGGCGGCATAAAAGGATCGTTACCAACACATGGAGCCGAGCAGTTTGACGAGAGTATGCCCAAGGGGCGGATTCAAAGGTCGTCTTTTTTCAATTACTTTGTGTTCTGCCTCTCTTGCGGCGGCCTCATTGCAGTGACGTTCGTGGTCTGGCTCGAGGATAACAAGGGATGGCAATGGGGATTCTTCATCTCTACTCTGTCCATTCTTTTGTCCATCCCGGTATTCCTCGCTGGATCTGCATTTTACAGGAACAAAATTCCTGATGGAAGCCCCTTCACAACAATACTTAAGGTATGATCCCCGCGTCATCCATGATTATACACATCAAATAGACACTTGATTAACAGTATTGTTATTCTATGAGCAATAAATATACCGATGTAGACTCAAGAAACACTTATCGTCTAGCATGAATTTTTCAACTTGTTGCCAAAAAGTTGATTGAAATTTGTTTTTCTCATTTCAACAGGTGTTCATTGCTGCTACAATTAACTGTTGTATGACCAAAAGTTCAAGCAACGCGGTGTCTAGCATGGTAGTAAGTCCAGCATGCGCCTCAGAAAAGATCAAAGGGGATGAAGGAAAGAACAAAGAAACAGATACATTAGAAATTCAAACAGACAGCATCAAGTTTCTGAACAAAGCAGTGGAAAACAAGCCAGTGTATGCAGCATTAGAATGTACCATAAAAGAGGTAGAGGAAGTCAAGGTTGTCATGAAGATCCTCCCAATCTTCGCCAGCGCCATTATTCTCAATTGCTGTTTAGCCCAACTTAGCACATTTTCGGTTCAACAAGCCGCCACCATGGACACCAAACTCGGCTCCTTGAAGCTACCCCCAGCTTCCCTTCCCGTCTTCCCTATCCTCATCATCATGGTCCTTGCACCAGTCTACGATCACCTCATCATCCCATTCGTGCGTAGGATAACGAGAACCGAGACAGGCATCTCTCACCTGCAAAGAATAGGAACCGGATTAGCCCTCTCCATCATCGCCATGGGAGCTGCAGCCCTAGTCGAGATCAAAAGGAAGAGAATTGCAACTCAAACGGGCATGCTCGACTCCTCTAACCCACTTCCCATCACATTCCTCTGGGTGGCCTTCCAATACGCCCTCCTCGGATCAGCAGACCTATTTACCCTAGCCGGGATGCTCGAGTTCTTCTTCACAGAAGCACCATCCAGCATGCGATCCCTCGCCACATCCCTCTCCTGGGCCTCATTGGCCGTAGGATACTACCTCAGCTCCGTGATCATCTCCATAGTCAACGATGCCACCGGAGGATCAAACCACACACCCTGGCTCTCCGGCAGCAACATAAACCACTACCATCTCGACCGATTCTACTGGTTGCTTTGCATCTTAAGCGCCCTCAACTTCGTAAACTACCTCTTCTGGGCACGACGATACAAGTACAGATCAACCGGATCAAGGACGTGAAATGAGCATTGTGCATTGTGCATTGTGCATATAAACCATAACAAATCACACCACCCTTTGATCATCTTCCCATCAGGCGGAGTAGTTCTTCGCCGAGACGTAAATATGGAAATGATTCATTCTCCTGGATCAATCTACATTTCCTGCAAATGCAATACAAGCGCATCACATTTTCTCTCCTATAATCATCCAATCTCCTTAATTGTTGTATATTCAGGCGAAGATTTTTCGTCCCATTTGAGCGAAGAAGCAATCCAAATCATGCCATTGTTATTCATGGGCTAAAGCATAGATGTGAATCAATGT
The DNA here is from genome assembly GCA_035668315.1 of Drosera spatulata. Classification (NCBI taxonomy): domain Eukaryota; kingdom Viridiplantae; phylum Streptophyta; class Magnoliopsida; order Caryophyllales; family Droseraceae; genus Drosera; species Drosera spatulata. Next base: position 16,467 of record JAOVYX010016441.1, read on the forward strand.
ACAAATGATAATAATAATAATAAAAAAACAGTTTGGGAAGTTGGGCAGAAGAAAAAAAAGAAAAGAAGAAGCAATGTCTAGGGTATTGCGAGGAGTCTTAAGTTGAAATTGAGACATTGTGAGTTGATGAATCGATGAGAATTTGGTAGTGAGATGATCTAAAAGCAAAAAGGTTTCGAGAAAAGGGGCGAATTTGAAATGGGCATGGCTGGAAATGAGAGATAATTATCTGTAAATCTGCCGTGTAATGATTTTCAGTTTCAATTCTATTATTTCTCAAATTATGAAATGAATTTAGGTCTATTATCAATATGCATTTAAGAGATTGATTGTATTTTAGTTTACTATCTCCTTATCTCACGCAGGAACGGCTATGAAAGGATAATTTGACAGGTTCTAATAATCCATAATAAAGATAAATCCATAATAAAGATATATTTAGAAGATTATATGTGTTAGTTAATATTTGTTTTTAAATTTTTTAAATTCGTTGTTATTAGAATTAGGATAGATAAGATTTAAGAGTTTTTATCTTTAACTTAATTGTTTCTATTATAAATAGGGATTGTCGAACGATGTAACCATCATAAAATATTCTCCAATTTAACTTGAGTTTCTTTCGTTACTCGTGGATTCGAGTTTGTTGTTTACAACACCGTCGGCGTTAGAATGTTATCTAATCCCTTAGACTTTCGACTGAATCATTATCGAACCAAAAACATATACCAGAAGAAGAAGTAAGCAAACAGAACAAATAAAAGATTCGAAAACTGATCGAAAAAGCGGAGTTATTGTGTTGAAACAGTTGATCCATGATGCAACCTTAGAGAATTGATCATAAATATCTTGTTTTTTTCTCTTCGATTGAAACGATTAGGGATAGATTTAGGAATAAAAGAAAACCGGATAGTTGGTTTTAATTCTTTTCTTTTCTTTTCTTTTTGGCAAGATTTAATTTTGTAAGAAGTATAAAATTTGACTTAAAATTAATTTATAAAATAAAATTAAAACATTCTATTTTATAGAATCGAATTAAAAAATCAAACAATTCACGAAATAAAATTAGATATTTTGTCGAAGAAACGAGAGCCGATCTCATCTCATTGAACTCGTCATATTAGGCAATAGCAGGGGTCGACGGACTAGACTGACTCATTTCTTTGTTTAAATAACTGTCCTATAAAAGCATCTTCAATGGACATGCTAAATGGCATGTTATAGGGACAATACAACGAGTGCGGGGTATAAAATTTGTCATTTCAATGCATCAAATTTTCTTTATCAAATTTTGATAATTGCTACTTCTAGGGTTAGTGTCATATTTGATAATCAAAAAGACAAAAAGCCATTTTATGACAACCCGACATTGTAAGATGAAAAGCCAAACATAGAAAAAGAACAAAACAAAATAAGATGTGGCAATATCATATCCATTGCGTTGCATTAAAAAAAAAAAAAAAACAAAATAACGTTGAAGCAATATAATCAAATTATAGCAAATTTATACTATTCATTGTCAAAATATAAACTCTCAGGGAAACAGTAGAACTATGGCAATACGCGCTGCTGTATGATGTGTTTTGACTATCATTACAGACTTACAGTCCAACACTACTTTTGATTCCGATGGGGTTGAACGAAAAGGTGTAGAGAATGGAATCAAATCCTAGCCGAGGACGTATGACATACATTCATATGTTTTGTTCATCTAGTTATCCACGGTGAGTGCCCCTGCATAGATCTGAGTTCATGGATACACATATCCATTGTTACAATGTAGATTGAGCCAGCCAAGCAGATGTAGGATCATATCCATTGTTACAATGTAGATCGAGCCAAGCAGATGTAGGAGTCTCAAGGATCTGGGTACATGTAGATTACTGGTTGCTTTTCTTTTCATGTGAATCCATTACTCAGTTTTGGGGTTTCACCATAGAAATCCGAGTGACTCTACATGATTGTGCCAATGAGAATGCTGAAACAATGTCTGAATGAAATAGATAGTAATATCTTATACCATCTGTTGCGAAAGCATACTAGTAACCAGTAATCCTTTATTTGTTTCCTGTAAGAAAAAAATCAAATGCACAACCAATATAGCCAGCTTTATTTCTCAACCTTTCCTGCGGTTTCTTAAATAAAAGAACACGATCTTCTGATCTATTTCGACTCATTTTGCACCATACTTATACACATCGCACATCATGCTTAAAAGATCTTTAAGCATAACAGTGCGAGAAATACGCTATGACTTGGAAGAACCAGATCCCATGGATAAGCTTCTCACAGCAACCTTAACTGCACCAACAACACTGAGATGTTTCGACTTGGGGCTCGACACATTCCCTGCTTGCTCCTTCTCATCTTCTTCGGTGTGAACCTCAACAAAGTATGCGATCTACCACATTAGGAACCATGATGAGATTCAAATTTCGAGGCTTAAAAAGTGATATACTTTGAACAAATGTTTACTGGAGCAATGCAGCAGATATGAAGGTAATGATGAATTATGACGTGAGGCACGTCACCAGGCTGCTAATCTGCCTTTGCATCAAGGAATCACAAACATGAGGTACCAATAACACGATTCAGTGTAACATGACCACAAGATCCACTTTAAGGAAATTATGAGCAACCAATATGTCCCCTCCCTAGTAAAGATAGTATAAAGTGGATGGTCTCGACTATATACCATAGTATGTGAACAAGCAGCGACCTACCAGGCTACCAAGCGACCACATACGACATCCAATGACCACATTACGATTTATGTTATTCAGAATGGTCCCTTGTTCTAATCATAGTTATTAAGACAATGATGAACCTAGGTGGTGCCACAGATCCTGGACCAAGAGCTCTAGGTGAAACCAGGCATTCTGGGAATGATGAGAATATCAAATAATAAATTTACGTTCAAGACAAACATCAATTAATAGCAACAGGAAACAAGGTGGAGGTTCGCCAAGCCCAAGACTAGGAGATGCTGGCTAAATATGCCTAAAACTGTAACAAAATACATTAAGGTGAAGTTTCCTCAAAGCTGGCCACTTTTCCGGTCTGTTTCTTCAGGCTACAGATAGACAACTGGTATATATAATAAACCTCCATGACAAGCTGATGACACAACATACATAGAAAGCAGCAGAACTTGAAATAAAATCATAATCTACTTGCGGAATGGAACTTAAGAGGTACAGAACTAAGAAGAGCAAAATGATGAAGGATAAATTTTTCCAACTACAGCAGAAGAATGGCAAAATGTAATCATGAAAGAAAATTTGCTTCCAGTGAATGTACAATGAATCTGCTATAATAACGATTCAAAGATAAAAAGATTATGGGGAGCACATCGTAGAAAAGGAAAGTAACATTCTTTATTTTCAATGAACAATGAAAGATGATGCAGCATCGACACTGGACAGCACAAGTTAGGTATATTTTTCAATCATAAAGTATATGAAAATGAATCACAGTATCACCTTTCCAGAAGCATTCCTCACGGGCGAAACATGAAGTATACTCGAAAATGAGGTCCTGTCCTTCCTGAATATATAGCAGTCATAAAAAGATTTCAATTTAATCACACAGTTTTCAAGTGAGGGCACATAGTATGCCGATAGATTAACAGACGAAAACTAAGGGTTGACCTGTAATTAAGTAAACGTACGGTGCATGGCTGCCCAGCGTGAATACTTCCATTTACCTGCATGATTTCGAACTCAAGATATGTCAAAGACGAAGGAAGCCCCTTTAAGGGAGAACTCAATGTCATTCCACAAGTTCAGCATACCATAAAGGATGTGAGTAACGAAAACTAAGTACCTTTGATAAAGTTGATGTATCGGTATCCAAGCCACTAAGAAATATATGGCTACAACCCAACACTTCGTGTCTAGCATAGCCTGAAGAAATAACAAGCAAACAATCATAAAAAATTGGACATTATGTCTAGGGAACTTCGGAAGGAAGTAAAGTTTTATGTACCAGTTAATTTCAAGAAAGCATCACTTGCATAAACTATGGGCATATTGGACAAATGTGGCTCAATTCTGCGCAAAGGCAATGACAAGATTAAAGATTGTCAACAAGTGCTAGGATATCTTTACTAGAGCAACGTAGGAAACTTTAACAACTCACAATACAAAGCTTTGTTTGATTCTACCAAGAGATGTTTTTAAGGCTGAACAAAGAAGTCCTGTTCCATGTGATCTGCATCTGCTTCCAGAAACTAATCTCCCCGTTAACTCACTGTAGTGAGCTAACACAGATAATATGTTGCTAATAGCGGCTGAAGCTTTCTGTTTTTCTATCTCACTTGCTTCGCACACATCCTCTACTTCCACTCCTGTTCAACACAATCATATTGCAATTGAGGATTCGAGGGTATGAAAAAGAGCAAAAAAGAACTCATAACTCATTCATGATATGATGACGTTGATGCATTCAGAGCAGCAAATATATATAGAAAGAAGCTGCATTCATCAGGGTAAAGCTTCAAAGACTACAGACAATGCCTTGGCACTTAACATAACTACATAGGGAAATGCAGAAAACTCATACGCCTAAGTATCATACCAAGGACCACACCCCATGATTTTTTCCCCAAACATCTGCCTCTCTTCTCTAGCTGCAGTCTTTTTTTAAAATGAAAACTGAGGTAAATGAGAACAAGTACTCCATTTCCATGGTATGAAAAGATTCCACACGGACAAACTAAACAAAGAACAAATTGCAAAAGAGCCAGATTATGTGGAAATAATAAATTACCAGCATGACATCATCGAAGAACTCAAAGCCGGAGTTTTTATAACAATGCTAATTAAGTTGCACATAGATGGACATAAACACAGGACAAGTTCAAGTAGAGTTATACTGTACTAAACTACACGAGTTCAATGCTATAAAATATACAAAAGATTGCAAGAATAATACCTTCATCTGAATCCACCACGTTATCGAACACCAATCCACGCCCCAACCCACCCGCCGAATCCGAACAAACTTCCCTCCTACAAGCCCCCATGAGAACTTCCCCTGACTTGAACCCATGATCACACACCTCACCACTCTTCCCAACAAACCCACTCCCAGAACACACAACCCTTCTCCTCACAATAGGCACCTGAACCGCGACGAAATGAATCACCCTACCGTCCTCCTTCCCGAAAACCGGACTCATATGAAACAACATCCAAAAGGGTCTTCCATCCCTCCTATAATTCAACAAACTAACTTGGCTTTCCCTTTCTTCCCTAATTGCCTCCCTAATCTCCATCACTGATCTCCTATTCGTTTTCGGGCCCTGAAACATCCTCCCATTCCTCCCAATCACCTCATCCCTCGAATACCCACACATTTTCAAGAACCCATTGCTAGCAAACACAATTGGGTGCCCAGATATACATGGATCAGTGATTGTGAAATTGTGAGGCAACTCATCTAAGGCCTCATAGACCAAGTTGGTGTACTGTGTCAAAAACGAGTTTTGAATCAAACCCAATTGTGATTCCATTTCCCTCTTCCAATTGGGCCCTCAATTTTGGATGAATAACAAACAGATTCAATCCCAATCCCATCGGCAACTCAATCCTACAATATTTCTACACTATGATTCCAAAATTGGCATGAAAAAACACAAACACAACAAAAAAGGACTCACTTTGAAGTGGGGTTTTTATGCTGAGAAGAGGAAGCTCGAAGCATCACGCAAAATGGAAAAATATCTGAAACCAAGTTGTGGATTTTTCGATTGATCATGAATGGAACACGAAAACACGATCAATGAAGGGTTTTCCTTGGCTGCAAAAAATCGAGAGAGAAAATTTGATGAGATGGACCAGAGGGGTCGTTGTTGGAAACTGAATATGCCTACTGAGTTCTATTTTTTTTTTTTTTTCTAATCAAAGGAGGATTGTGCACAACACATTTGTTGTCAATGTGTCATTTTGTGATTGTGTTTGAGTGAGGATAAGGTTGCCACGTCACCATGGACTCATTCGATGATCACAGTCACGAAGCCCACAGATTTTACGTACCAAACTTTGATCGAAAGATATCATAAAATAGATCTGGTAGATCTTATCCACATAGGTATGCCTAGATTCTAAAATAACTAAACTTATTTGTTATATTTTCTCGTTTTATATTAAATATAACGTTTTTTATTTAAATCGTCATAAATATATACAATATTTGTTATATTTTTTTATTTGGAATCAAATTTATACTTATTAAATTAAACATATTATCTCATCACATCCCATTAACTTCTCTCACATTCTTTCACATCAATCTCCATCATTATTAAAAAAAACCATAATATACTAATCAAATTCAACCCTTATATTAAATCTCGTGTCGGATCAAACCGTTTTACTCCCTTCGTCTCATATAGTTTGCAACATGTACGTATTTTATACTATTCTATATGCATGAATATAAGTCTCGTTTTCATATCAAATCACGTCTGATCGTCCCACTACATGTATTGGGTAGAAATACGTAACTTACACAGCCATTGATATTTCACGATAAATTTACCAAAAAAACTACGTTTGATCGTCGTTACACGCGTGTTAAATTTTACATCGACACGCGTACAAAATAAAAATGTTACAAACTATATGAAACGGAGGGAGTATTTAATTCGGGACGGAGGGAATGATAATGCTTTGAAATGAATGTCACTTCGGTTTCATGTACCATAAAAAGGGAAAGTATTAGGTGCACCTTCGGGATGAAAACATTTTCCTGTTGTTTAATTGATTGAATAAAATTAAATAAAATTATTAATAATTTTACTTAAATCCCTTCACATAATATCCTGAAAAATTTTCGATTTTTTTAAAATATATACTGAACATAAAATATACGTACAATGCTTATATGATGAACGTGCAAACAAAATTTATGAACGGTGAACGTTACATCGTTAAATTATTGCACATTAGGGTTACAGATTTAAGTTTGAAAACATGAGATTATTGAACGGGATATAATTATGAAATATTTAGGATAATTAAATCGACAAACATTAATTATCGAGAGATAAATTATACGAAATACGAATAAATATAATCTGTGAAATATTTTAAGGAGTGGATTAACCATATCCACTCATTTTTCCCTTATCTCTTCCCCACACCCACTTTCTCCTCACCATGCTTCCTCCTCCACCGACACCATCACCCACCAAACCTCACAACCACCTACCAAACAACACCTCTCACTCAACCACAAAGTTCGACCACCACAAAAAAGATGCCGCCACCAGAAGCTCGTCGTCGTCGTCGTTAGAACTCGACGGTGAAGGGAATCCGACCACCCCAGCCAATGCGAAGCTCCCTCGAGCCTACATCGACTACCGCAGCCACCAACCTCGCGCCGCCGTCAACCACCGCACCGCCATCTCTCATTGTGAGGCGCCATCAATCATCGTCGACGAGCCGACCCCAACAACCCCGAGCCCGGACATGACTCCAAGCGCTTTCCTGATGTCTACATAACTTCCACCTCGTACCACCACTTCAAACACCTCGCCCCGTCTTCGTCCGTCACAATTTCAGCCGCCAGCAACTCTCTCATGCCGGAGACAGCCAGTGGCAGCCTCAGCGACGACCACCAGGCCCAACAGGATCCCTGATAACGACCCCTGCAGCGGCTCGACCTTGGTCCGGACATCGGCCCAGACAGGGGCGAAGCAAGGGCCCAACAGCGACTCAGTACGGCCCGATGTTGGCCCAACAACAAGCACCACAATGGCCCGACGATGGCTCGACCCTAGCCTATTGACAGGCTCGACAGGCCCGTGCGGCCCGACGTCTCGTTTGGTCGTTCTTATCGTTTCGTATCGTGTTTTGTTTCGAATTACACACTGGGGAGGTAACCTCCACTAAACCTTCCTTGAATACCCATGAAATATGTGATTAATTACGGGATTGTGATGTGTGGTTATTGATGCAATACCGTCGGGTTGACGAGGATACGATTCAATATGTATACAAGTTGTATTGTTCTTGATTATAGGTTGTGATGGATGCAAATTGCATGATGGGTTTCAAGGAGGGTGTGTGGTGATGCCGATGGGGCATTGATATGCTTGTGTTTAGTTAGATCGTCAGGATGCTTGTGTTTATGTGCATAAATGGGCTTGAGTATGGAAATGATAATAAAGAAGAACTGGGGATATGCTTAGGGTGAGGTGATATGGTTTTTGAAGACGTCGGAATGACTCGGGTTTTACTCATGTCTTGACTATGATGGTGCGTGGTTGTGTCGTGTATGCATGGGCTTGTGTGACGAGTCAATTTTATGCGGGCTTGATGCGTTGTCATCGAGATTAGAACGTCGGGTTGGCGAGATCTTTATGTTTATGTACAAAAGAGGGCTTGGCATGAGAAATGATGATAAAGAAGGTTATATGGGTATATTTAGTTGCGGTAAGGCCGCTGTGATGGTTATGAATGAGATTGGGATGTCTCGGGTTGCATAATCATGGATGGTTGTGACTATGCTTGTTTATGCGTATTATACGTGATTATGCGTCTTATGCGTCATATGCACAGTTTATGTTTAATTATGGGATTTGTGTAAAGGAACGTAAGATCATTGATAACAAACATTATGAGATATTAAGGTTATTTTCATCGGGATAAATAAACTTGTTGATATATAACTGAGAACATGAATAATTGTTTAATATTATGGTTGTAACACATGGTTAGGATGACGTGGCTTAAACGTACATGTTACATGAACGGCTTTGTTTTTCTAGAGTTTATGAAAAGACATGATTGAAGTGCTAAATATGTTATGCGTGATTACTGAACATGCGTTTTATATTATTTATTCTCTAATATGTCTTATATATCATATATCATATTATGCGGAGAATCAGGATTGAAGGAACACTACAACAAACATAGTAACAAACTAAAGATAACTGAACAAATCTGTTGTCGTCGATGAGGTCGTATAGTAGATCCTCTGGGATTGGGTTCTTTGGCTCTACGAGCGTTCAAAACGGACTTGACTAGGTCAGATATTAAATCTAGCTAGTAAGAGAACAAGTGTGATTCTCTTCTATGCACAACGATAAGAAGTCACGAGCCAGAACATCGGCCGATTGGGTGTAAGGTTGCCCTCTGCAGGGGGACTTTCGGCGTGTAAGTGAGGGTTTAGCAAACCGAAATACACGTAGTGATTTTGGGTCGCGAACCCAAATCACGAGTAATATTTATAAAAAATAGAAGCATTTTCATAAAAAACAACGGGTTTTCAAATGATTTTGATGGATGATATGTGACTGAGAACTTGACCCAGAGCAGTGTCTATATCTCAAAAATCTTTCAATCTTTTGTCCTCGTTGAGTTCTATCATTCATGTCGGGACACGGACTTGCGATGGTTAAGTAAGGAAAAGACTATAAAAGAGGACAAAGGCGTATAAGATATTGTTACGTGTATAGTTTGGTATGGCCCATATTTTCCTATGGCTATTAGAAAATATTTTACAGGTTCTCATCGATCGTCATGATTGACGAAATACCCTACAAATCGAATATATATATACTTTTGGTTGCTGAGCTTTTAGCTCACGGGTAATTTGTTTTATATGCAAATCCACCACAGGACGATACGAAAGCGTTAGAGTGAGATTCTATGCATGTAGTTAATTATCTCTGTAATGTCCCAACTTTCCATTATTTATTAATGATATATATGACGTCACTGTCGTTGGGCGCAACGTCTCAGATAGGCAAAAACTATATTTTCTGACTTAATCATAAAAATTAAGCTAAGTTCATTTATACATCTTTAGTTTAGAAACTTTCGATGCACTCAATCATATCTCAGAATATCATCTTTGCAGCGGAATTTACATCTCTTTCTAAGATCAAAATACCTTTCACACAAAAGCTACATCTAGAATCAAATCTTAGGTCACATTTCTCCTTTAAGTCTTGCTCCTGTATAAAAAAGAAGAAGAAAGACACACAAAAATAGTAATCGTGAGCTATAAGAGCTCAATAACGTATCGATCCTCTTATCAGGGGTTACACGAGAGAAAAAGATAATAAAAGAAAAGGGAAATGATCACTTAGATCCTCCGTTTCAACACTTTAGAATTATCACGGCAATCTGGCATTCACAATTATCATCACAAGCATACCAATGATTCACTCTAATAACATAAGCACACTTAACACCACGTAACAACGCTCAAAACCTGCATCCATCGACGCTCCAGATATTATCGACGTCATTTACTATCGTCATACCCTTTATGGTAATGACAATTAGGACCTCCATATCAAACAAACTGAGACAATGACACTGTGACACGACAGGTCCCCTATCTAAGTCTCACGCACTGCTGCACTCAGTAGTTCACTCTAGATTTTGTTATACTTACCATCATGTCAATCACATAGAGACGATAAATAATAGATACCCTCAACGTTATAATTTTGCCCTTGACGAGACTTATTCAATTTCAAATATAAACTTTATTCAAATTTAGCAAAAGGGACATCCGCGAAAGGGGATCAGCCAAACCGGAGCCCAGGATCTCCTGCAGTGAAATACCCTCATACCAAAAGGTCGAAGAAAGAATGTCACCACCAAGTCACCGTATAACACATGTAACAGACACAATTCTCTTTGTGTTTTATACCATGGAGTTATCTCACCAATTTATGGATTTACACTCCTGTCAGACATTCACCCTCATTATACCAGCAAACAAAACATAACACACACCATGCAATAACACTAACACTCAGTATTTACCACATAGTACACAACAGTTGCAGTCAGTATTTTACGTCAGTCATATTTAGTGACTACGTCCAAAAATTCCAATGCATATTATTATACTCACGGTACAATAACACGCATCGCCACACACAATAAATCTAAACGTTATCTTTTATCACAGTTCTTGAGGTCTCGTCCTTAAGTGATGACGAGCAACGTCTACAAGTCCTATAATATAATAGGATATATATATATATTAAGACATACCCTCGTGAATGATTGTTCACGGTTTAGAATTAAGTATATTTATTCGTAGTTCTTGAAAAACCGTCATAGTAATATTATGTGGTGATTTCAAACTTTGAGAAAAATATTTGATACTTTTTTTTATTGTTCATGATGATGATTTTATGTATTTATCATTCTTACAAGTATTTGTGAACATTTAGAGTTATTTCGGGATTAAAACGGTTGAGTTTCGAATTCTGTCAAACATGATCCTTCGACACGTTTAAATCTATAACTTCTCTTATACAACTCCAAAAATCATTTTGTAAAATTCTACATAAACTAGACTCTATAAACTTTTCATATAATCAGAGTGTCGATGATGAAACCTTGTCAATAATAGCAGTTTATTCGTTCAAGTTTATATTTTCTGCTACATTAGACAATTTGACCTTACTTTACTAATCAGCCCATAACTCCTTAAATACAACTCCAAATCTAGATTTTTAAACCGTTCTGGCATGTAGACTTCAAGGGCTTTCTATTCATATAAAACTCATTTTCTAACTTTTTTTGTGTAATTTCAGGTGAAGTCACAAAGTTATCCCTGTAACCAATTTTTACAGATTGTTATATTCACACGTTTTGATTTGTATCTTGAGATTCATAACTCCAAATCATGATCTATCAACTTTATTAGAAACTAAACATGTGAAAATTCAATATATATTAAAATCAACATTTATCGCAAAGCTTATGATTTTTCATAAAATTTCTAAACAAGATGATCACCTTCTCTCATTAATGATGAAAGATCCTCGTCGCCTTATAACCCTAGCTTCTCCTATTCTCCCCAAACTCTCCTTCTTCTCTTCTCTTGCATGACAAGAAGTGTTTTTATGTTTGTAAGAAGTTTTTCAAGGAGAAGAGAGTTTGCATTTATAACAAACTAAATCAATTAAAATAATTTTAGTAGATATTTAGTGGATAATTAGTGGATAAATAATTTAATTTTGGTGGAGTAAAAATTGACATAAAGGAAAATAAATGCCAAAATTAGGTTTAGGTCATTTTCGAATAAATATGATATTTTCGTATTAAGACCGTATTTTCCCGTATTTACATATTAGGGTTATAATTCAGTCATATTTCGTATTTTTTTTCTTATTATATCGTCAAAAAAGTCTTTTAACCCTATAAAATAAATTATAACGTACAATTATATACTATTCACATTAATTGTCGTGAAACTAAATTTTACGAAAATTTTCGGGTACTTAATATATTTTTGTCTTGATTTTGACAAACGAATTTTATAAACCCATTGTATAAATTACGACGTTCAGTAATATACTATTTTTGTTATGTTTTGAGAAAATAAATTATCTCAAATTTTTCGGGTTTTTATATTTTTTCGTCCTTAAAAAGGTTTCGTTTCACACAGTTCAATACCCTTTGACAGTGTCATGACTATGTCAAGGGTCCAATGACACTCCTAACCATTATCGTATCCAAAATACCCGCAAAAACTGCCCTCAAGTCACACTGAACTTCAAATAACTCTTTATTGATATTACGTAAACTTCACCCTACGAGTTACGACTGAGTTGGAACAGTGTTATAATTTTTAGGTAAAACACTAGTGGAAAGAAAGCATAAAGCATCAGAAGATCCAAGGTTTCTGACATTGTAAAGAAAAAAGCCGCAATACAACCTACTACGACTACTAGCAGAGAACATAGAGATATCATGAATAGTATCCAGTACAGGATCCTTTTGATAATCGGGTGCATTGTGAGTTATGGTTATAATGAAACTCTAAATCGGTGAAGAGTTCATTGAGATTTCACCTCCTATTTATAGTACCTAGTATTTAAAAAGGGTCAAAACAAAAGCCAAGAAAATCTGGATTTTGAACTGCGTGTGATTCATTTATCACGCGTGGGAGACTTTGTCTAGAAAAAACAAAGGAGATCTGTATTCGATAATCTTTAAGCATGACCTAAAATCCCGTTATCTCCTCACATCCCGATGATTTGATCATTTATTGATACATGTTAAACTCAACCTTAATTTTGTTACTCCCAGATAACCATCACAATTCAACTCTTAATATTTAGCATGAAGTAAAGAAAATAAGTTTGATGACAGTACCAAATATAGAAATCATGGTTTACCAATCCAAGAAGTAGGCATATGTTTATGCTTTTGTATAACTTAACCACTTATACAAATAACTTGTTGTAACTTTGTCATGAAGATAGATTTTCTTACTCAACGATTCTTAATTCCTATTTTAGAATACCAAGTTCATAGGAATTTTTTTTAATTTTTTGTTGTTTCAAAATCCTCAAACATAAGTGAACTTCCCTTGACATCTGAACCCATATGACTTATAACTTAGGATATATAAAACAGCATAAGAAAACATTAGTAGATCCAACTAGCACAGTGAACATAGACCATATTTCAATTATATATGGTGGTACAAATACCATAGACAATCTTTGTTGTCCAAGAGATTTTTCACTTATGTAAGTAATAACTTCAGATTTATCAAATATCAGCATTGATAAGCAATAGAAGAACATACTATTTAGAAAGCACACATGTACATATTTCTAATACAGAATATTTTGAGGGTACAGACATAAAAACAATGGGTGTATAGCTCTTATTTCTTACTTTCAGTGTTACCATCAGAGAATGTTTCCTTAATGTCACTTGATGGCACATCCTTTTGCTATCAAAATCCACGATCATCGTTCTCTTCTATATTCTTATCTATATGAACATCACTATGAATCTTAATAATCTTCGATCATAATTATAATATTGTCAGAGCATATACAGTCTTATATCTGACTATTATTCTCAATAGATCAACCATCAAAATATGAAATTTTATCAATATAGCATAACATCATCTTAAAATCTCATCTCTACTTACTACAGCATAAGATCAAACATATAGATCCTAAGACTAATGTAACTGATTTCATAACATATCGCGCCTGTCATGCCCCGGCCAAATCCTTGCTAACGGGTCATCACCAAGAACCGCTCGTCAGGCTGACAACTGGTCCCACAGACCAACACTAATCCTTTCAATACGCTTTGGCCTCACTCGCGCACGTCCTGAGAAACTTCCCAGGAGATCACCCATCCCAGCATTACTCCGCGTTAAGCACGCTTAACTGCGGATTTCTAAAGTGCTGTGCTACCGAAAAGGAAGGTGCACCTTATTAGTATAGGTAGTACTATCAAACCATTTAAGCATTTCCTTGGGGTATTACATACACCCCCACTCAAAGAACGCAACGTCCTCGTTGCGACTTCAAGCACGACACACAGCCCCAGAACCTTCCCCTGCTGGGCGATTGACCTGGACCTCTTGTCCACAGGTCCAGCACGCAGTCGCAAGGTTGCTCTAATACCATACTGTAACGCTCCGACCAAATCCTTGCTACCGGGTCGTCACCAAGAACCGCTCGTCAGGCTGACAACTGGCCCCACAGACCAACACTAGTCCTTTCAGTGCGCTTTGGCCTCACTCGCGCACGTCCTGAGAAACTTCCCAGGAGGTCACCCATCCCAACATTTAAGCATGCTTAACTGCGGAGTTCTAAAGTGATGGGCTGCTGAAAAGGAAGGTGCACCTTGTTGGTATAGGTAGTACTATCAAACCATTTAAGCATTTTCTTGGGGTATTAAAGTGTCACAATATCCAATTCCTCAGGTGTTGCGAAGAAAAAAATGCTATGATATTGATTACCCCACCAATGAGCGCAAGGTAGAAAGCCATTACAAACAACACTCCAAGGAAGAACTTCACAACTTGCTTGATCATCGGATGCATTGTATTTCTCTTTGATAAATTATAAGAAGGATTGATCCTTGAATCACGAAGGAGTTCAATGACGTTTCACTCCTTATTTATACTACTTAGAGTATAAAAGGAATCAAGATAAAATCTAAAATCTAAATTTTCTTATCTCTATGATCATACTGATCTGCAAAGTGACCCGATTGTCATGTGTGGATAACTTTGTCAAGCAAGACAAACAAGATCTAGATTTGATATCCCAATCTTTGACATAATCTGAAATCTCATTGTCCCATCACATTACCATAATTGTTCAGATATTGATCCATATTGAGTTCAACCTAATCTCACTGTCCTTAAGCAACCATTGTAATGCAACTCTAATTCATTTAGCCCAAGGTAAGCAAGATTGATTCAGAGACATTACTGAATCTTAGAATCTCTGGTGAATAGAATAGAAGATATAACATATACTTGAGTTTCTGTATATAAATATCGACCTTGAACACTATAACTTACTTATTCTTCTTCTTTTTTTTTTTACCATGAAGACAATCCTTATTTACAGTTCAAGTTCAGGTTATAATTTATTTCTCTACCTTTAAGCTCTCAATTTTATTTTAAAATATTAATTTCAAAATATCTCAAGAAATTCTTGAACATGAGAAAATTTTCTCTTTACCGCTGAAGTTTTCAGTTTTGTTATATTATAGGACTTGAACATGAGAAAATTTCACAAGGGTGTGTCTTAATATACGTATTCTGTTATATTATAAGACTTGGAGACGCTGCTCGTTGTCACTTAAGGACGAGCCTGAGCATGTGCATGTGAAGAACTGTGATAAAAGATAATGTTTAGATTTATTGTGTGTGACGATGGGTGTTATTATATCATGAGTATAACAATATGTATTGAAATCTTTGGACGTAATGTGGCTAACATAAAATACTGACTGCAGCTGTTGTGTGCCGTGATAAAATGATGTGTGTGTTTATGTTATGCCTTGATTGTTGGTATAAAAAGGATGAGTGAATGAAAGGAGTGTAAATCCATAATTGGTGAGATAACTCCGTGGTATAAAACACAAAGAGCGTCGTGTCTATCGCATGCGTTATATAGTGAGTTGGTGGTAACATTCTTTCATCGACCTTATGAGGTTATTTTGGTATGAGGGTATCTCACTGCAGGAGACCCTGAACTCCGGTTTGGCTGATCCCCTTTCGCGGATATCCCTTTTGCTATAAATAAAGAGATCTTACTTATGAAATTGAACAAGTCTCGTCAAAGGCACAATTATAACATTAAGGATATCTATTGTCCATCGTCTCTGTGTGATTGGCATGATCGTAAGTATAGCAAAGTCTTGAGTGAATTGTTGAGTACAGCAGTGCGTGAGACTTGGACTGGGGATCTCTCGTATCACAGTGTCATTGTCTCAGTTTGTTTGATGTGGAGGTCTTGACTGTCAATACCATAAAGGATATGACGATAGTAAATGACGTCGATAATGTATGGAGTGTCGATGGACGCGTAGTTTCGAGCATTGTTATGTGGTGTTAAGTGTGCTTATATGACTAGAGTGAATCATTGGTATGCTTGTGATGATAATTGTGAATGTCAGAGTGACATGATAATTCCAGAGTGCTGGAACAAAGGATCCAAGTGATTATTTCCTTTTTCTTTTCTTACCTTCTTCTCTCGTGTAACCCCTGATAAAGGGACCGACACGTTATTGAGCTCTTATAACTCACGGTTACTATTTTTCTGTGTCTTTTTTCTTCTCTTTGTTATAGAAGTAAGACTTTAAGGAGATGTGTGACCTAAGATTTGATGCAAGATGTAACTTATGTGTTAAAGATATTCTGATATTAGAAAGAGATGTAAATTCCACTGCAAAGATAATATTCTGAGTTATGATTGAGTGCATCAAAAGTTTCTAAACTAATGATGTATAAATGAACTTAGCTTGATTCTTATGACTAAGTCAGGAAGTATAGTTTTTGCCTAACTGAGGCGATGGACCCTACAATAGTGACGTCATATGTATCATTAATAAGTAATAAAAAATCGGAGCGTTACAGTTTTGATTCACTGGTTGAAGAAAACATCTCTGGTCCCGCTCTTGCATAGGATATGTCAATCTTGGATATATTGTAATACATTGCAAAAAAGACAAGAAATTAAAAATAAGGAAAAGGTCAATAGCAAGCTATTTTATTTATTAAAGATAATGTTATTAATAACTTACCGTGGTATGAATCATTTGTTGCTAGACTAAATTGGACCAGAAGGTGTGATCGCGATGGCCCATCCTGATTACTTATTATATATTTTCATTATCAAATAAAAGGACTAGGTCAATGATAGTACCTATTCATTATTCAATTCAAATACGATCATATTAGTTACATAAATGAAGTAAGGCACCTCTTTGACTTGGAGACTTAAAACAAGGTTGAGTACTTGTCCAATGAAAATTCACATTTCTCGAGAAACCCTCCTGTTGTTCGGTCATAGTTGTTTCAATTTTCGGATGTGCGTCGCTTGTAGGATCCTTTGACTCTTGTGTTTTTTTTTTCCCTAGCTAATACCAAGGCTTCTTTTTCCTCTTAGGATCGAAGCGTTCATCCGTTTTCTTTTTCTGTAATGGATCTTTGAGATTGGACACGGGTTACCTAATTGGTTCAAAAAGTGTAGATATGTCTTTGTTCGATGGTTATTTTGACCAGATATTTATCATGAACACTATGTAAGGCCAGGATACTTAAGTCGATGTCGTCATCCTCTCACACTTTCTCAAAGCACTCCAGGTTTAGTTTTCTCCAAAATTGATCAACTTTCCATAAGGGGATCGATATTCCACGTGCATTGTAAGCATAAATCTCGTGGGTACACAGCAATCCATGGGTCAAGTTTAGCCGACTTCTGCAGGCTACGACCTTGTAATCCACTCTTTCGAAATGCTTTATTTTGTTCATGATCTGGATGAGTGCAGAGACAGTTACATGACCTCTAAGATTATCAAGCAGGTGATGGCCATGCTCATGCTTTGTCACGAATATGCTTTGTTGCAATGACATCTTGATGTCAAAAATCCGATTTTTGACCATCCTGTGTATGTTTTTTCAGACGTGCATTAAGTTGTTCCTAGTGCTCGATATGTAGCGCTTTAGTTTTGCATGTTGACTTTCTACTCTTCTTGTCGTTCCGTTTCGTAAAGTCTAGTCCTGTCCGTCCAAGCCGTCACGAATTTCTCTTTCAAAGGTGTCAATCATGTGTCTTTCAGGTAAGACAAGAAATCGGCATGTTCTTCTAACAAAACCCTAAGTGAGTTATATAGTGCGTAAAATATGTCGATGTTTTGAGCATCCACCATGTTGTTCCAAACGATCAAGAATTTAGGATTTCTGATGGCATCTTTCATGATTGATTGTGCTTTGGATTTCACTGCGTTCTATATGTGCTATGTACAAAGCAGATTCGAAGCCTCAGGAAAAATAGTATGGATCGCATTAAATAGGGCCACGCACCGGTCGGCTACTATAACTTTTGGTGGCGGGCATCCTGTCATCACTACTCTAAGAGACGCTAGCGACCAATCATAGTTGTCTTTTCTTCCTCATCAGAGAAAAACAAACGACACAGAAAAGGTTATAGTTGTTGATGTCATCCCCACGCTCTCCAGCAGAGGCATGTCGACACTGTTTGTGTTGTAAGTCGTGTCTATCAACAAAACATGTGAAAATACTTGTTGTAATGTTAAAGACGATAGATGAGCAAAGAAGAGATCCTCGACATTGTTTTCATTGTCCTGACGATACCTTGTATATATAGTACGTTTGAAGACTAGTTAGTGGCTTGCCTTATAAAAATCTTTTTGCAATCCGAGGGTGAGTGTGGAGTTTAAATGTAATGAATACATACATACATACATACATACTCTCTTACAACAATGGATCAACTATTGTACCTTCATTCTACCCTCGGTTTTTTTTTACGATGTCACGCTGTCTTGTGTTGTAAATAGTTTTAATGGTTGACACATTTTCAAGATCTTACTCCTTGATGTCAGTGAGTATATATCTTGGCCTCGCATCTCGGCGTGTCATCTCACGGCAATACTCTGTTTGCTCATCGTTTAATCTTGTTGGAATCAAAAACATTAGATGGTGTTTGGTCAAGCATGTAAGTTTTGGTAACATGTATATGAATTTTGATTTATATTTATATAGAGATAAATATTGATAATTGAAGTATTTTGTCGGATTTTCACGTATAAAAAACTCCATTTTAAAATCTAGTTAAACTTGCATATAAATTTGGTACCTGCATATAAACTCCATTCAATTCCAACCGATTCCGACCAAAACCATTCCAACTCAAACCCATTCATCAATTACCAAAACATGCCTCAATTCACACAACCCGGTGCGATTCGCCCACAACACGCACAACATCCAAACAAGTAAATAACCTGATCGAAATTCGAATGTACAAAACAAACAAAATTGACTAAAATTATAACAAAAATTACCTTAAAGCGTTACAAATTGTAGCATCAAAAGTGTGAATTTGGATGAATTAGCCTTGTGGGGTCGTCGGTTTCGCGTCGTCGCCGAGCTTTGTTTGGTTTTTTTTGGTTTTTGGATCTGGTTCGAAGAAATGGCAAGGGGATCACGTTTTGTGTGTAAAGGATAAACTCTACAGCCAATAACACTTTATCCCCAAGTCTAAAACGTATCAGTGTTTGACGTTTTACGTCTTGTTTTTTATATATCAATTATTATCTTCATTTTAAAAGGATTATAATTAATTGATATAACGTATATGTTATGTTTTATTGTAAATTTTTTTGTCTTTTGACTTGTGTGAAGAAGAAAAAAAAAATAAAAAAAAATAATGAAATGAACTAACGTGATATAAAATAAAAAATATGAATATTTAGATATTTTTATAAAAAATTATTTAAATAAAATAAAATTATAATTTATTTGAATCCTAATATAAAAAGTATCCATTTTCAAATCGCAACCAGATTATCCGGTCTAGCCAGTTTTGCCTTTTGCAGTCTTCAATTCCGTAAAAGAAAGAAAAATTTAAAAAGAAGAAGAATGGAATAAATATAGTGAAGTCGAAAGGGATAGGCGGAGTGAGAAAGCAAGCGTGTCGTTTCCTTTTCTATTTTTTCGTGATTTTCTAATCCAAATAAATTTATCTCCTCTCTTCTTTCTATGAAATTTTGATCTTCACAGCTTCTAAAATCAATTCATTCCCATCATTGATAAATGGCTTCTAGCTCTATTCACGAGGTTCCTTTTTGAACCGAGAGCAAAAGTGTCACTGTCATGAAAAACCCTTTTGAAAACAAAAAAATTGGCAACTGTGCTTCTGATCTAGTGGCTCATTCTTGTCACTGTTTTGTTCAAAAGATTGGAAGTTGGGTGCAATTGCTCATCTGGGTCTGTGCCATTTCATCACATTGTTTGTCTAGAGTTTGTGACTATGGTTCTGATCTAGCTCATTTTGCCACTTTTGGTCTAAAACTTGAAACTTGTTGCAATTCTTCATCTGGGTGAGTGTCAATTCACCACATGGCTTGTGGGTTTTTGAGTAGATGATCAAAGAGGGTTGCTTGAGGTCTTGGGATGTGAAATGGGGAGGCTGATTTTGGGTTTGAGGATGGTATCTGATTCTGTTGGAATTTTAGGGTTTGTGGGGTGATAGGATTGGGGAGTGGTGTAGGTAAAGTGGATGCTTGGAAAATGGGGAAATCAGAGGATGATAGGAAGAAGAAGAAGGATAGCGGCGGCAGCAGCCGGGATGATGAAGAGCGAAGTGGGTGTTGGATTAAATTGAGGTTCATTGGTGGTGGGATGTGTTCAAGATCAAAAGTTGATAGTAGTGTTAGTGGAATCAGCACTCATTATGGTAATGCTGTTTCCTTTCTGTTCTATCCTTTATGTATTTCTTTTTATGTGGCCTTCTTGTATGCTTTGGTTGATGCTACTTCTCTTATAGTACCACGGTTGAGCTCCTTGGCGACTCTTGTCATCCTTGTGCATTTGTTGAGTTTCATTTGCAAGTTTGTTTTGTTTCGGTGGCTATATTGGACTTGTTATTTGTGTCCTGAGTCTTGGGATGAGCTACGGCCTCCATGAATGCAGAATGCATCATTCTCTTGTTTACTTCCTGGAGTTTGAAGGTGATGTAGGCTGTCTGATTGTGTAGATCTTGGATTAAACTCTTGAAGTCTCTCGATTTCTTTCTTGATAAGTTGAGTGCACTACAATTGAAGCTTGGAATGCACATTGTTGATTAAGGTGGGTTACCATGTGAATCTTATTCCAAGCAAGCTTGTGATTTATGTGAGCCAAGAATTCCTGGATGCTTCTGATTGAGACAAAGTAGAATTTGGAGTAGGTAGCTTTAGTTGCTGGCCTGTTTTTTTTTTTTTTGCTGAACATCAATCAATCATAATGATTAATGAGTATGGACCTATGGGTGAACAAGTTGTTTATCACTGATTTGATTCTTGAGTCGAAAGGATTATGGAGATTGTATCGGTTCACTTCTTTCCGTGTGATTGGTTACTGTTATCATTATTTGGTTAGAAAAACTTTTTATGAACAGCTGAAAGCAAATGTCATACCGAAGCAAGAGATCAACCAGCTGCTGTGATTGTTTCATCGACTACTACAAGTAACGCAGAAAGTAGTACGTCTACATCGAAGCTAGAAGAAGAACTTAAAGTTGCATCTCGGCACAGGAAATTTACATTCAATGAGTTGAAGTTAGCAACAAGAAACTTTAGACCGGAGAGTTTACTCGGCGAAGGAGGCTTTGGATGTGTGTTTAAGGGTTGGATTGAAGAAAATGGAACTGCTCCAGTCAAACCTGGCACAGGATTAACCGTCGCCGTGAAGACCCTCAATCATGATGGCCTTCAAGGTCACAAAGAATGGCTGGTCAGGCACCTTCTTGGATGATCTATCTTTAATAAACTTATCCATTACATAATTACATTCCATCTTCCTCTTATAAAATTCTATTTTGTTAATTTACAGGCTGAAGTTAACTATCTTGGTGAGCTGCTCAATCCAAATTTAGTGAAACTCATTGGTTACTGTATAGAAGATGACCAAAGGTTGCTAGTTTACGAATTTATGCCTCGAGGAAGCTTGGAGAACCATCTATTCAGGAGTATGTAGCTTCTTGTCTCTCTTATCTAGATCTTGTTGTAAATCTCGTGTTGTAAACTGTAGATTATTTAATTTTAATGGGAATGATGTAGACTTTTTATGAGACATGTAATGATGAAAATGGAAATATATCAAAGAAATCCCATAAGTAGAAGTTTTCTCCGGAAGTTTGGAGCAATGTTAGATGGATTTCTGTTTTAGGATTGTTTGTACTTTGTAGATGATGAAAGAATCAAGTAATAACAGTGAATCTTTGGTCGGCCTCGGCCATAAGGACAAACTTGAAGGATGTGATTACATTTACATTTTTCCTTTTGAAGTTCTCAAAATGGGTAAGACAGAACTGCTTTATAGGGTTAGGCGACAAAAGTTCGCTTATCATAGAAATAATTATATTGGAGCTTCATTTGGTTTGGTTAGTTAGAATTGCTTTTGCAAATGGTCCTTTATGATATATGTAACCTCTATTTTCCTGAAAGAGAACAAATTACTTCTATAAGATAACAACTTGATGATACTACAATATGAATACTGGGTTGGCAATGTGAGCAAGAAAAACTGCTATGGATCTGCAGCTGTGATTTTTAAAGGAGGCGGGTTGTGTGTGTAGCTATTTGTGCATGATGTGGTGTTTGCTTACAAACAATGCTTGCAGTTCGGTGTGATTCTTGTCAGCTGTGATGAAGAAAATGGTCCATTATAAAATTATTCGAGAGGTAGTTTGAATAGCCCGTGATAAAACAGGTGGGTTGATTTGTTTGCATATGAAGATGATAATGGTTGATCATAAATTTAACTGAATAAAATTTTTATGGTTCAATGATGCTAATCCCAAGGTCTTTCCATACAGAATAGGATAAAGAGAGGCCTTCAAAATTAATTATTCAAACTTTCAGTCATGATAGGAAAAGTGTCACAGTAGTATAGAATGTTAACTGATTTTTGAGGAATCCATGTAGCCTCCCTTTCTTATTTTGTTTCTTTGTTTTCAAGATTTTCTCTAAAAACTATACGACATGAAATTTATCTGTACCCGCTTATTCATGTCAAGCAAAGGAGAGCACTGTTAGCTTATGGTGTGCGTGTGTGTGGCTGTGACCATGTTTCTGACTGTTGCGATTGTCCATTCAATCGCTTGCTGCTGAATGTGTTTTATGTTTGCTGCTGAATGTATTTCCTTTGTTTCGATAGAGATTTGAGCTTATTGCAGTTAACTTTATGTGCAGGATCCTTGCCACTCCCTTGGTCCATCAGAATGAAAATTGCACATGGTGCAGCTCAGGGCCTTGCATTCCTTCATGAGGAAGCCGAAAGGCCAGTTATTTATCGTGATTTCAAAACCTCCAACATCTTGTTAGATGCTGTATGCGATGGGGTTTGGAGGTTCCATTCTTGATTACTTTGATGTTTGCTACTCTACCTTGCTAATACAACACAATTTATTAGGACTATAACGCCAAGTTGTCGGATTTTGGGCTTGCCAAGGATGCTCCAGAAGGCGACAAAACTCATGTGTCAACTCGTGTGATGGGAACTTATGGTTATGCTGCACCGGAATATGTCATGACCGGTATAACTTTATCTTGATGCCAGTTTTCGTTATAGCAATGCTTTCTTGTCTCTTTTTCCTGCTTGCAAATCACCTAATGTTTTCTCCTCTTCCATGAGAAGGAATTAAATATCTGAAATTGTCATTCTGTTTCTGTTTTGTCTCAGGGCACCTGACCTCAAAGAGTGATGTTTATAGCTTTGGTGTTGTCCTCCTCGAAATGATAACCGGTAGAAGATCCATGGACAAAAATAGACCCAATGGAGAACATAATCTTGTCGAGTGGGCACGTCCTTATCTGGGCGAGAGAAGGCGATTTTACCGCCTGATAGATCCAAGGCTCGAAGGTCACTTCTCCATAAAAGGTGCACAGAAAGCGGCACAACTTGCTGCCCACTGCCTCAGCAGGGACCCGAAAGCGAGACCCTTGATGAGCGAAGTTGTGGAAGGCCTTAGACCTTTGCCAAACATGAAGGACATGGCTAGCTCCTCCTACTATTTTCAGACCATGCAGGCCGAACGCACCAGGGCCAGCATGAACATTAGAAACGGTTCAACGCAGCCTGCATCTGCACCGCGTAACTTTCAGCAGCAGGGGCTGAGGAGCCTTTCTATACCAAACGGTTCTCGTGCTTCTCCATATCATAACCATAGTCAGTATCCGCAGTCTCCAAAACCTGTAGGAAAAGCATGAGATGAGGAATCAGATCTCCTCTCTTCTTTTGTCTGACTGTTGATCATTCTTTCACCGTGTAACCTCTTCTCTCTTTCTTTCGTCTTTTCGTAGCCTGCTAAATAGAAGGTTGTATCATTGTAAAAGCATGTTGTATGTTCGGTTTTGGCTCCGAGTGAGGAGCGGCGATGGTTTCGAGAAAGAAACATTGCGCAGCTGTATTGTAATGTTGGCTAGTGAGTCTTCTGATGTAAGATACGCTTGTGCATTATCCCCCAGGTTCATGTTTTACACACTATTGCAATGGTTAACGGTATGGAAATTCTAGGCTTGAATGCCACCTGCTCATAGTTGTTTTTGTAGGTTCTCTCCTTGAAGCTTGCAGGAATTGTCTCATTATTCTGATGTTGCATTTGGGCCAAATTTTTTGTGCCAAACTAACAAGTAACTTTTGATTGTGATCATTGTATCTGTCATTTGAAATAAAAAAAAGAAAAAAAATATAGGATAAAATGAAATACATAATCATATTCTATTTTTATATAAAAAATTATTTTATAAAATCTTCAGATATATAACATGTGACCAAAGGATTAGAAAGAAAACGATCCACCTTTCGAAATGATACCGGTCATTATACAAAGGATGTCAATTGTTGCAACAGAATTTGTACCCAAGCACAAATAATGCGTTCAAGGGGATATACGAGCACACTGCATTTGAAGCTCAGAACACACCATTCTCCAGCAGTGCACCACGTTGCAATCTCCTCCCATTCTCTCTTCCTCACCTCACTCTCCATTCATTCATCAAGGTGAGAAACAACTATCAATTTCCTTTTTTCTTTTCGCCTTTTGCTGTTGAATTATTCTCCTTCTGCATAAAGAGAAACTGTAGGGTTTCATTCTTGATTCAACAACCACAGCCCCTCGCCCGCTATTGATTGTACATGATTCTGTTCATGTTTTTGCAAAATGGAATTCTGGGTATTTGTTGATTTCATCGTTCAATGTGTGTAGTTTGTTGAATCGATTGGCTTGTGTTGTATGTTTTGCCTATTTGTTTGGAACAACCCATAAGTGAATGATTACCGTGATGTGTGATTGTGTGGCCTCAAATCAGGCAACGGTGTTATGCGATTCGGGACATGTACAAGTCACTTGCTCTCAATAATCGGCATCAGGGTTTTCCACGTAAATCACGTTTGGGCTCGGTTCTTTAGATTGGAATGTCTTGTCGCATGTCAAATCCCTGATAACATGATTAGGATAAAAAAGTTATTTATCACTGAGCTAATCTTCTAGATATTTCTCACCCTGGTAGAGAGGATACGTGTTTTAGTTCACCACGTTGTGCTGATGTGGTGCCAATTGTTTTTCATCCACAAACAGGTGTGAACTTGAAAAAAAATAACAGTAATTCAACCCATAAGCGTGTTAATCACTACCTTGTTGCTAGATATTTAGAGGTTGATCCATTATATTATTCTTATTATTTTGAGGTTGAATCTCTCAGTGCATACTTGCAGATAAGCTTCAGCCACGCATGTATATCATTCTACATTCATTTATAAGGTTTCATTGTCATAGCCTCATTGTCAAGTTAATGGTTTATTTATATACTAGTACTTCTTTCATTCTTCACCTTTTCTTCTTTGCCAAGTTGTTCTCTGAGAAAAACAAAACAAGATTCATAAATGACCCCATAGATTATAGGTAGGTGGACCAAGTAGTTCGTACATAATTCAATACAAGAAACTAAAAGATCAAAGACAGGCTACATAGGCTGGTTGTGTGCACATATATATCTAATCAATCCCAAGTCTGTGAATCAATATTTATCTTAAAATCATTGGTTGTTTGCTTTAGAGGTTGTTGATTCCACTTTGCATACTTGGTCTAGTGAAAATCATGTTTTAGGATTTTAGTTTTAGCTTTAGACTTTTTACCAGCAGCTTCTATTTGTGGCGCTTTTGTTGCTTAGTTTTATTCCAAGTGCTTGTAAAGATATGATAGGTTGAGTTGACTGTTACACAACACTTATTTACATGGATGATTACCGTTACGGGTTTTATCGTGCTATCAGGATGCTAGATCCCGTGGTTTGGAAAAAGATGTTGGGTTCACACTCAACTCAACTTACCAAGTGTCAGTGGTTTAAAAGAGGGTGAAAGTTGAGTTGATAGATATTTTGAAACTTCTAGGAAAATGGCTCTTTCGAAAAAAAATTGTAGGATCATAGTGTCTAATCAGATTAGCATCAATATGGAACACTTTTGGTGTTGATTTACTTTCTCAATAGTTTTGATTCTTTGAAACTTAGCTACTTAGTCTGTTCCTACCTTGAGACTTCTATCCATCCTTCGATTGAGGGATCTTCTCCAGGACTTGCCTTGATGCTTTTATATCTCCCATTTGTTTGCTGATAAACTCCACAGGCGCTCATTTTACTTCCATCCTGTAGCACCTCTCGGATTTCCGGGGTTCATTGGCAAGTTACTGAGCTTAATCTGGTTTTTTTTTTTTTTTTTTTTTTTTGGTGTTCTTCTCTTCTGCTTTGTTGCATATGGTGTTTTGTGACTGCAGTTTTGGATCTTCGTGTTATAATTGCCAGAATGTATCCAGCTGCTTTTCTCTTGCTCTTAGAGAAGCTGCAAACATTTGTGATTTTTGTGATATAATTGATCTTCGTGATATAATTGCTAGATTGTCGTACATGTTTTGTGATTTTTCTTTTTGGTCATGGCATGCTTCATGATTGTTTAATTTGATGAATTATTGTAAGACTACATCACTTTCGCAACAGACTTGCAGACCTGTAGTCTTACTCATAAATTCGAAAGACTATCCATTTCCTGCATAAAATGTCCAAAGTGAGAGCAGATGTTTGAGATGCGTTCTTCCTATGGTTGAATACGCTTTCCAGATTCCTAGAAAGAGTAGGCTTTAGCAGCATGTGCTTGTTTCATTATCAGTAGCGTCTTCGACATTGCTAATCGCTGATGACTTTAATGTTTCTATATGATAGAAACTAATCCTGATGAGTTCTATTTTTGTGCATGACAGAAACTAACCATGTGACAGGTTCTCGGTTGTCTTCAAGTGGACCAGTCCACTGTGGCTATCAAGGAAACGTTTGGGAAATTTGAAGACATCCTTGAACCCGGATGTCACTGTCTGCCTTGGTGGTTCGGCAGCCAGGTAGCTGGTCATCTTTCCTTGCGTGTGCAGCAACTTGATGTTCGTTGTGAGACAAAAACCAAGGTTTGCCTTCTATCTCACTTATTTGATGTCGTCTTCGTGTTGGCATAGCTTCCGTTGTCAGTTACGCTTCAAGAATCATAACTCCAGATCACAAAATGAGCCAGGACAAGTCCCTTATATTTTTATGAACAAATGACTGAAAGCTAGGAACAAAGGATTTGATCCTTGATTTCTCCCTTTATTATGCTTTCCACATGATAAACCAATCTATAATCTCATAAAATAGCAAGACTAAAATCTGATGATTCCGACTAATGAACGACTATGATGGTTGGAAATGGTGAACAATGGTTTAGTTTTATACTACAGAACATGCATATGCAAAATTGTTACTGCTGCAAGGTCCTGATTTATTTTGTTTTGTCAGGATAATGTGTTTGTCACGGTGGTGGCATCTGTCCAGTACCGAGCTCTAGCTGATAAGGCCGCTGATGCTTTCTACAAGCTCAGCAACACCAGAGAGCAGATTCAAGCTTATGTATTTGATGGTATGCTCACATCATAACTTATGATAAGTTATGATTGCACCCCTGCATGTCATTGATCAACATTTAAATGAATATTGATCCAGTTTAGATTGCAATTTGCTCTTCTCAAGTACCTAGCTTTGTGATGCTTATTTGCTAACCTGATGAATTCCACATGGAATAGAACTATTATCAGGGTTGTGAACGACACCAGAAGATTGTTTAAGTGGTCTGGTGACTTTTCATAGAAGTTCAAAGTTCTCCTTTGCCTATCTACTAAGGTTTGTTTTCCCTCCCTCTTGGCAGTCATCCGTGGAAGTGTTCCGAAGTTGTACTTGGATTCTGCGTTTGAGCAGAAGAATGAGATAGCAAAGGCTGTGGAAGATGAGCTGGAGAAGGAGTGGTTCATCTCCTCTGTTTTCCTTTTGTATTTTGATGTACTATTACGGGTTCTATCCTTATGTTTCCTAACCAATATGAAGTAGTGAATGCCTCTGTAGTAACAAGGAGTGTCTGTTACTCGTAAAGGTATCTGCGCCGGTTCTTTTCGTGCTTTCTTAGCCCACAACATTAGTAGCCTGCAAAATCTGTCTCAGGTAATTTTGGTCGATAATGTAGCCAACATATGAGTCAAACCCAGAAAGTCTCAAGGTTAACCAAGGTTTGAACCCAACTACAAGATGTTGGTTTAACGCTCTAACCAATAGATTGAACAGCTGGTGCATTTCGTGTTTTGTGTTATAAACAAATATGTTAAGGAGATATCCTAAAGCTGATTTACATGTTTTTCTTAATGCACCTGAGGTTTCTGGTGTTCATCAGTAGTAGTTTTTGCGTTATCAGCTCCAGCAAAGTAAATGCTTATTTGTTTCTTTGTCTGTTAACAGGCTATGTCTCGCTACGGTTATGAGATAGTTCAGACTCTCATAGTTGATATAGAACCCGATGTGCACGTCAAGAGGGTGATGAACGAGATAAATACAGGTATTTGTTGGATTTTCATATTAATAGGTTTTTTTTCTTGTTCCGTCGAAGCTGTGGCAAGCCTTGGTGGTTGTTATGTCCCAAATTAAGTAATTTTATGAATAAAATGACGATACTTTTCTGTCCAAACAGCTGCTAGAATGAGGATGGCTGCAAATGAGAAGGCAGAAGCAGAGAAGATACTGCAGATCAAGAAGGCCGAGGGCGAAGCAGAAGCCAAGTACCTTGCTGGTCTGGGTATTGCTCGACAACGTCAGGCGATAGTTGACGGGCTGAGAGACAGCGTCCTGAATTTCTCAGAGAGTGTACCTGGGACAACAGCGAAAGATGTGATGGACATGGTCCTGGTGACCCAATACTTCGACACCATGAAGGAGATCGGTGCAGCATCTAAGTCCTCTGCCGTGTTCATTCCCCATGCGCCTGGCGCTGTCAAGGACATTGCTTCTCAGATCAGGGAAGGTCTGCTTCAAAAAGATGCGGCTTCCTTGCTCAATTAGAGAGAGACTTCTTGAAACATGCTTGGCAGTTGGTACAGCTGCGGAACTTCAGCTTCCTCTTTTCTCGCTTTTCTCGCTACACAACTTGCTGCTATGATTCGAAGTGCTGAAGTATATACTAGTGGAAGATATTACTGCTTTGTTTGAGAAGATTTGTTGCTTGTTTATATTCAGTTTGATAATTGTCATCAGATAGTTTCCTCTATTTGGAATGATAACTTTTTCCACTTAAAGTTGAGAGGCATATATCCCCTATCGTGTGCTTGAATTTGATGCGAGATTGAATGTAAGTCTGCTGATATCAGGTGTCGAGGCCCCAATCTCCACTTTTTCATTCCTAATTACAATTTTTTATACTCTTAATTAATTTGCATGCGACTAGATGCACAACTAAATCAGCATCAGGCCCCCTATCTCCATAATTAAGCAAGACGCCACAAAATATGTAACCTTGCAGTTTACGCCTATACCAGTACCCTGTAAAAACCTTCAGGCCTCACGACTTGGATTATGTCACGATAACAAACTAAGAAACAGATGACACCAATCAGCTAATGGACCACACGAAAATAGATAACCAGGGACAGACCTGTGTCTGAATAATCAAATCATGCATGCTCTACTCTGCATCTCACTGTGAAGAACATTAGGATACATTCAATCGACAAGGCGAAACAGATGACATATCAACACACAGCTTCTTGATATAGAACCAGGAATACCCCCCAACACATATCTGCCCATTGTAGAACCTGCTGTGACCATTCTCAGATCATTAAAAAAAAGAAAAAGAAAAAAAGGCCACGGCACAAACTGAGACCCACAACAAAGGAAATAGCAGGTTGTAAACTAATACAAGAAAAAAGGCAAAACCAATAGAAGCATCATTCATCGCCAGCAGCACAATGAAGCACAACAGGACTTGAACAAGAGTATATCGGATGCAAAAAAACCTCAGTCAAAACCATTAACAAGAACTCATTTTGCAGATTCTTAATGTCAAAAGACGAAGCCTACAAGGTTCATACACTAGCTACGATTATTCCTTACAGTTTGTAACCAACAAAACAGAGATCAGATTCATCTCAACAAACCCACAAAATCATTCCAAGACAAGAAGTTGCAATTCCCTTTGATCTACTTATTTTCCCTCAGAGCAGCTACCTTTCTAGATCAGCTCCAGCTCAAAGACTTCAAGGCTTCAAGGACACAGCAAGGCCAACCTTAGCCCTCTTCTCGACTGCCCTGGTGTCCAACTCTCCTGAGATAGTGAAGACTGATTTCGGCCGCCACTCATGCTGAAGCAGGGCACTAGTCTTTCCATCGTTTTCGACACGAGCCTTGACCAAAGTCAACGGATCCAATGAATGCGAAGCTCCAATAGCTAGCGTGTTCTGATAGCTGGAGTAGCTATGAGTCATCTCAGCACCAACAGCTGTATTGGTCAGAGGATTAACTGTATGGTAGTATGAGCCGGTCACACTATTACCCTTACTGTTCCTGGAAAATTAGAACACAGTCAGACAAACTATCAAAGCAAAGCATTGGTATCCCTTGTAAAACACATTAACCATTCATACAACATTTCAGCAAAACATCCTGAAACACCTTTTTGCAATTGCAGTAAGCTAATATTCTCCATTGCCATTCCAACAAAAATGTGAAACAGAAAATTCATATCAAAACATTAAACAAGGGAATAATCACAGAAGCAACATGGTTATTTTCACACCAATTAATCACCGTGCGTGTAACAGCTAATGCCCAATAGGTTTTTCTAAGGGTCTGAGGAGAAATGAGTAAAGAACAAAAAGATATAAGTAAAACTTAGTAAATATGTTTTTCAAAGCAAACCTCTATGGACACTCTAGAAGATACTTCACATCCGCATCTTTGAGCTACAAACCATTTAGATGAGAGGATTACCTCAGCCATCAGAAGATCAAAGAGTATATCATCAGAACAATCAAACCAGATAGGAAAGACGAGACATGCATAACATAATGTCAAGAAACATATGCACCCAACACCTTGTTGATCATCAGAGCTGGGTATTATGCATACCAACAGAGACAAAAGCTTCAAACAAGGAAAGAGAATGCGAAACAACTTAAATCCAAAACTAAGCAGCTTAAAGACATGGTTTGTTACTTACACGGTCAAACCCAGGACAAGATCTGAATAAGTGAAGCTCAACCCAGCATTCACCTTAGTGAACTTCCCACTAGCTGTATCAAATGCTACATCAGTCCCTAATGCCACAAGGTTAGTTCCGAAGACACCTGAAAAGTTCACTGTGGGGCTCGCGGTCAACCCAATGCTGGTACTGATGCCAGCATAATCATGCAAGTATTGGAGTTCAGCCTGAGAGCAGGAGATGAGCATAAATCTGATATAAGTTAAAATTTAGAAAGTGGATGAGCATAAATCTGGTATCATGAGAGGGCTAGGTAACATGAGGAAGGCCTGATTTTTATCCCAAAAAAAAAAGAGAAAAAAAGCTCATGTCAAAGAGAAAACATCAAGGACAAAAAATTCTCACCTTGCCAGATTTTTCAACAGGGAGAATACAGCTCAGAATGGCTTTCAGACCAGGAGCCGGCTCATCAATGGTCACAGTGGCAAGAACCTAACGTGCAAACAAATATGATGCATTACAGGGTGACACATTCCAGACCATTTACTTTTGCAAGCAGCCACAACTATAGCATTAGTCAGAACTCTTGCAACTTACGTTGGAGCTTGTATCTACTTTAATATCAGTCGTTATGTTCTTGTTAACCAGCTTTGTGCTCACATCTCCCAAGAACAGACCATTCCTCGTTATACCAGTAGAAGTGATGAGCTAAAATACAGAAAACATAACATCAGCTGTCAGCATTCAATGAGACAAATACAAAGCCACAACGTGACATCTCAATCTGATCATAAATAGCAAATAGATGAGAATATTCGCAATCTTAAAGAACACTATATTGCAGCATAGAGAACGAGGCATTTTGAACTACACACATATAGCGCGGTTCAGGTAGCTCAACCATGAAGCTAAAAACAAAAAAAATTATTTAAGGTCCCAAAATATTTCATAAAACGAGTTTCATCTCAAAAGTGCATCATATTAACCCGCACAATCCGTCATGAACAATTATCCTAAGTACGAAGCGTAATATGAACTAGACATACAGCTAGTAATTAGCAGGAGAAAAATGAAAAAAAGATATAAAGATTATTACTGGTGGTATTAGTATTGTTGGGATTGGTCTTTGGCCTATCGAAGAATGGACATTGGAAAATTCAGCAAGGGTACATGTGAGTATCAGATAAAAACAAGTTAGAATATATGGTACAAAGTCATTTACAGTTAGTCCAACTAAAACAGTTAGCACCCTGAGCTTGTTTAACATTATGTCACGACTGGTCTAGGAAAAGTTTAGACATCCTACTATATAATCATAACACGGAGCCCATTAAAAAAAAAAAAAAACTTTGTCGAGCAGCTAGAAACAAACAATAAACATTGCAGCAGTAGAGGTTTGTCATTTAGGAATACAAATAGAGGGACATTTAGCTTGGATAGGTGCCAGACTCCGAAAAGCAGGCATAGATGAGGGTTGGTTATTTAACGCTAACACAGTCGTGCTTGGTTTTGTGTTTAAGAAGACAGGACATTACCTCAAAAAAAAAAAAAAAAGAGAGAATCTATAAAATAGCTAGATATTAAAGGAAAAACGTTGACTTGGATATTCTTCATTCATTTTCAAAGAAGGGTTGTGTAGCACAAGCACCGATAGCACACAATACACCAGATACTGGATAGAGCCGGTATACTGGTATGCCAGTAAAGCTGTTACCATAGTTTTCATATCGGAGTATATCTCAAACCATAGAATTTTGGTCCTACATTGATACTTCAAACACTGGCATACAACCAGTCATAACAAACTCTTTCTTACATCCCTACATTTGATGTTTTCATCCTTCTCTGGCAAATACGACTGTTTAAATTAGCCCACATGATGTGCTCATACAATGAACCAAAAAGCATGCACCTATATGAAAGTACACAACCACCCTAAAAGCCTGAATATCAGTCAGGTGGTTTGCTATGAGTCTTATGACCCTAAGCAACAAAATCCAACAGCATAGGAGATCAAATCATTAAACTCCCAAAATTCTTACAAATATGACAGGATGATTCTCTAGTCTAAAACGCAAATCACGTAACCAGCCATGTCAACATCATCACAAGCAGCACATCATTACAACACGTCATAAAAGCCTTTACCATACGAGTTTCAGCAACACTCAAACTGCAGGATGCCAACCAAATGACTCAAAAGACAAAACCACCACATGCAGTCCATCTTTCACAACACAATTCACGGGAAACGCACAAACGCACAAGAGAGCTAGTGACTAACAGGATTCAACACATAACAATCTCGGACATCAAAATGCCAACGAAATCAAGAGTGATCCACGAGAAAAATGAAGAACCAGCGACAACCACCGAAAAGAAGAAAACACTCACAACAACCAACACAATTCGACACATCAATACGGAAAAAGCAACGACAGAGAGATCAGAGGAGAGAGAAACATACGATTCCATCGTTAGTGCTAGTAGTGAGGGAGAACTTGTGGTCGCTCACGTAATCCTTATACAGAAGATCTGCAACAACAACACACAAATCACCAATTCAACACCCAAACCAAACAACTCAAACGAATAAAGGCTCCACCCCTCAACAAACACGAGAATCGAACAATCAAATCACCGATACGAAACCGAAACGAGTCAATCGAGTCAAGATTCCGAAACTCGACGAACACGATAATCGAAAACTGCACAGCAAGATATCAAAATCGATGAAACGGAGAGAACCTCGAGCTTTCTTGCCGATATCGGTGTAGAGTCCGGGGCCTTTCGCCATCGTCGTCGAAGTCACAGCGAGCGCTGATGAGTAGAGAGAGAGTAGAGAGTGGAAGATTCTCGATGACGAGGGTTTGGTGGTGGTGGCGGCGGCGGTGGTGGCGGCGGTGGGGTGAAACGGTGGTGATTTAGGGCCGTTGGATCTGGGGTTTAAGAGTGGGGGGTGGGTTGTGGGCCGTCGATTTGGAGAGGTGAGGGTGTAGAATGGGTGGCGGTGTGGGTGAGTGTAGGGGAATGGATGTGCACGTGTCTTATTTCGCAAGAAATGGCAAGTATTTTGAAATAATTTCTCTTGATAATTCTTTTTGTCTTACTCCACAAGAAGGCTTGAATTTCAAACGCGCCTGCGTGGAGATTTACTATAACAGAAAACAAATACAGGCCAAGATACTTTAGATAACATTTTTTGAAAAATGACTCGAAATAATATTTTTTAGAGGATAAATCTCACATGGTATTAAATTTATTTTTAAGAAGGTATATGAGAGATTTTTTACTCCTACCAAATACCAGTTTTAAAATTTATTTAGCAAGATATCACTCGACATACTAGCATTTAGCAGACATACTAATAGACGTTAGTATGCGTACAAATAGGCGTACTAGTAGGCAAACAAAAAGGCATCAGTTATAATGGTAGTTTCTGTCGGATTTGTCCGATTGAGATGGATGTACTGGTGGTTCTTGTCGAATTCCGACGAATGTACTGATCGTTCCGATCGGACTCCGATGAACGTACTGATAGTTTCGACTGGATTTCGATGGATGTATTGATTGTTTCGACCGGATTTCGATCAACATATTAGTTATTCTGATCGGATTACGACGAACGTACCAAAAATTTCGACGGACATAATTAATAGTTCCGATCGGATTCCAACAAACATATTAGGATTAATAGACGTAAGAGTAGTCATAACGGACGTAGAAGTAGACATAGTGATACGTTGTAGGCATTTAAAATCATGTGACATCTTGTTAGGATTAGATTTTTTAAATGGTGCCTTGTGAGATCTCTCTCTCTCTTTTTACTATCTCACAAGATTGTTACCTCCTCTATCATATGAAATATGCAATAGTTTATTTTTGACATCATTCAAATATATTTTGAGAAATTTTCTTCTGCCACTAGTCGACCCATAAATGAATTATTTTATAACTCAGTTCAAAATACACAACGTAAAGTATTATTGTTGTTTGTGTAAATTATCTAGAAGTGTGTTTTTCTTTTCAAATTACGGATGAGTGGAATCTTTTTTTTTTAATTTACGGATTGGTTCATTTTTTGAAAAAAAAAATATTCTTGGAATGATTTGCCCTTCAATCTCATACAATTTTCTAATTTTCCGCATCCTAATTTTCATCAAATGATTCTTTCTTTTCTTGCGCATTCATCTCTTGGTTTCTTTCCCTCGATTTTAAATCCTAAACCTCAATTCCTATTCCAATAAAACCAAACCCTAAACCCCCAAAATCCTCTTCCAAATCGATCCATCTTCCCCCAAATCATCCTCATAATTCGATCCATTTTTTCAATCTCTCCCTCAATTCCACCACCCAATTCCTCGAATTTCATCGGATATTTCACCTCTTTGACAGGATAGTTGTGTTCAATTTTTCTGAACCTCTAAAACGGTTATCATTGTGCATCTATTGGATTATTTTGATCCTCATATCTGTCCACAAGTTCTATTCCATATCTAAGAATAGTAAGTCTGAGAGGATCCTCCTTCGCAAGTGCTACCATCTATTGGCTGTTCTAATGTTTGTACCTACTCTTTTCTTCTAGGTAGGACTGTCTTATGCTTTTAGCAGGTATTATTTGTTTTTGTAACTAAGAAATAGTGTACGTTTTGTAATTTTCTTCTATTTTATGTTTTTCAGCCCGAGTTTCTTAGCTTTGCATTTGGTGCTGCTTTGGCATATCGAGAAGAGTTATAGGAAGTTGAAGAAGAGGGACGATGATTGAGAGTTTGATCTAGGGTTTCTGGTTACTAGAATGTGGGGTTGGCCACTGTGCAAGAGGCAACTAGGGGAGAATATGTTGGTGATGGAAGGAAGACAATGCGCATTGTATTTTGACACTGTTTAGAGATGTTCAGGTAGAGTATTGTGCACCGTTTTACTTTTGTGGTGACTCTATACGAAAATTATGATATTTTTGATTTTATACGTGCTATATTAATAACAGTGTGGTTTTTCTTCAAAAACAGGGCATCGGGATATCGACAGTGGTGTTATCGATGATCGAGAAGACGATAGTTTTGGAGTGATGGTGTTGTTTTTAGACGCACTGTTTGAAATAGTACGTCTTAAATAGGTGCTATGTATATACATATATGAGCACTGTTTAGACAGTGAAGTCGTCGAAGGTGAAACTGACGTTGTCTCCTTTGTCATTCTCGATTTATTTGGAACATTGTTTAGAAGATGGTCGTGACAAGTGTAATGTATTTCAATATATGAGCTGTTTGTTTCGGAAACGGTGACGACATGAACCAGTGACAAGGGACATATGCGTATTGTTTATTCCGAGGGCAAAAGTGACAGTGATGACGGACGACGGTTAGATTTAGGGTTAGATCTAGGGTTGAGATGATTATTGTAAATTATAATCTATTGTAATAAATGATTGTAATGTATTATAATAATTTATTTTCATATTTTGATTGAGGGCAAATAAGATCATGATTTGAAATTTTGAACTAATTGATAATAAAAATTTTGCAATATGGCCTATTATATTGGTAATTAATGAAATAAAAAACAACCAATTGGTAATTTCCTCTTGTTGTTTCACGAAAACTTTAAAAAAAAAATCATTTGATTATTCCGTAATACTGATCAAACTTCATATAGGCATGTGCGTACAAACTATTGCACTTTTTATGGGACGAGGATATTTCTAAAAACTATTCATTTAATTCCAAATCTATTGCGATGATCAACCTTTTAGACACAAAGTTTGATCTAAATCGTGAGACAATCGATCAAATCATGATTTATCATGACTTTATAATGATACATTAATGATAGTTTTGTTATGAGTTTCAATGGTATCTTAAAAAATGTCACATAATTCAGTAGAGAAAAAACTTCAAAAGATGAATGTTGAATATTCATAAATTGTGTGTTGCAATATATATGAAGTGCATGCAATGTTAAAAATATTTACCATCCATTCAAAATATCATTAGTAGCAGTTTGGACTAACCAACTTAATGCTCATTTATAAACTCAAACTAGGACCACACGTAAAGGCGAAGCTGTAACGCTCGAGTTTTTCGATCTTTTTCTAGAAAACCCACGTAGTATTACTGCCTCTAGGGTCCTACAATCCCTACCCAGACAATTCAACTTAACCGGGTTTAGAATAAATACTAAATAAAATTACACTTAAAGCATCATCATTCTAAGTCCA
>JAOVYX010016442.1:0-24662 GCA_035668315.1 Drosera spatulata
CCCCAAACAAACCCCAGACATGGATTATACCCTGTCAACAGCTAATGCTTTCTGCTCTTGTTAGCTAAGTGTCGAGATTTGACAACAGCATCTCTTAGCCGCATCATCAAAATAATGCATTTAGTATGAACAGGAGAAACCAGAGCCATATTTTACCCCTTGATTGTATCACCTGTTTCAGACCATTTGAAGATCTAGAATCTATATAATCCAAATACAAGATAGGAGAAAAAATTGTCCATGGTGGAAATAAACTTCGTGCGTGGTTGTAAACTACCATGGTAGGAATAAGCTCGGAATACCATGTCAGATAATGCCTATGGCCATGTTTAGCTAAGCAGCAAGATTTCACTTGTAACTGCATCTGCATTATCGGAATAATGCATTTGTATGTGATGGAGAAACTAGAGTCAATTCATACCCCTTGATTGTATGACCTGGTTTAGATCATTTAAAGAACTAGATAACATAATACGAGAATGGGAAAAAGGTTAGTCTTGCTGCCAACCTAACAATGTCAACATCAACTAAGCATACCTATCATTCATATGGATCGCCTGATTCAGA
The DNA here is from genome assembly GCA_035668315.1 of Drosera spatulata. Lineage (NCBI taxonomy): Eukaryota > Viridiplantae > Streptophyta > Magnoliopsida > Caryophyllales > Droseraceae > Drosera > Drosera spatulata. Next base: position 568 of record JAOVYX010016442.1, read on the forward strand.
AAAATGAAGCTCCGTAGGAAGACTTAATGCATTAATGCTACTTATCAGCTAAGTCTTACAAAAAAAAAAAAAAAAAAAAAAATCTTTTTAAAAAAGAAAAAATGATTTCAAACTAGGAAAATCGAATAACAGAAAGCAACAACATCCAACAAGGAAGAAGAGAAGACTAGAGGAATGAGGATCCCAGGGAAAGCCACAGGGACTCCAACTTCCAAGCGGGCTTAAGTTGCATACATATACAAACTATGTGTCTAAGTCCATCTTTAACACAACCATCTAAGTTGTTCACATATATACATTACTTTCTTTTACACACAATTCTGGAATATTGGCAAACCTAGTCACACATATCTTCCGGAAGCTAAAAGATCTTGAACACAAACAACACATCGACATCCAACACCAATCACCACAAACCCTCAGCAAAGAAACACATAGCAAAAAAGAGGGGACGATAATCAGGATCACCAAGAAGCTATAATAGTCGGATCGGATGAATCGTGATACTCGATTCCACAATCGAGTCCAAATTCTCACACTGATGACAAGAGAACGCATTGAACGATATTGGATTTGGTACCTAAGGATTCCCCAAGAGTTCTGAGAAGCCATCCATCGAGCGAAAGCGGCCGAGTCATCCGGCTCTGGTTTCTGTACGGAAAGCAACAAGAGCCCTTCTACTGTGGAGATGAAGTTGGCGGGGTTCAAGATCGAGTGGACGAAGAAGAAGAAGAAGGCAACAAAGATGACGAGGGAGGAGGAAGAAGATGATGATGATAAGGCCATAGGTTTCGATCTCGATGAAATGAATTAACTCTTATGCTGTGTTTTTGGTCTGTGGTAATTGGGTTCAGGAAAGCAGAAAATTTTGTTTGTTTGATTTTTTTTATATCAATATAAAGAATAATAAATTAAATCTGTATCATATTATTTTTTTCTGTCTGAATGACCCATTAAATTTGAAAAATCATTCATCTAATATCTCATTTATCATTTTTATCCCCATTCCATTAATTTGGCTTTTCGTCCGATAAGTAATCATAAAAAATCATTGGTCTCATTATCTAACTTTCTCACTTTCTCTCTCCTTCGTCATAATCTCATGCATTCTCTATCCAAAAATCTTTGTTCAGCTCATGTTAATACCTCTTCTTTCTTTCTTTTATTATTTTATTAACTTAAATAATGATAATTTTTTAAAATTGATAAAATCCCATCTCGAATATGAAAAAATCTGATAATATCTATACAGATGTAGCGATATCGATATCTACACTAATCCAATGTCTAGATTTGATGGTTTGTTGTCAGTTCTTATGATATCTAATTAGATCTTGACCCTTTTTTAATCAAGATCATATGTTTCTGAAGAAAAAAAAAGGCGTGAGTTTATTTACCTACATTTTAGCAAATTCATCTATTTGATTGTTGCAAAATTAATAACTCTTTTTTAAATTTTGTGCAGGGAAGTAAAGATACATTTTGAAAAAGAAGAAGAAGAAGGTAACATGAAAAATCCATTTCTTATGCAATTTTTGTAAAAATTCTGCCTTGAACTTACTCATTTTAATTCTTGTATTTTATTTGATTTTTGAGAGTTACTGTATTTGTGTTGTTGAATGAGTTAATTCTTTGGTTATGAAATATATTGATTCTTGAAGGCTTAATTATAGAGTAAGTTCAAATTTTAATATCCTATTTTCTAGTGTTGAAAAAAATCATTGATATAATTTTTTTATATGCAGTTATGGATCGTTTCACCTTAATCAAATCAAAAAAGAAGAGGATAGCTATTTTGTGAATTATGGTTAAATATATTGAATACGGTCAGTTGGTATGTTGAACTTGTTGGCATGCTTATAGCATTACGTAGACTAAGAAGACCAAGATGTCCTCCATACACCATAGGTTTCCTGGGGAGTCAAGATTATATACGGAGATTAGTATATGAAACTGATCGAACATGTTATGAGCAATTGAGAATGAACAAGTCATCATTTTCAAGTTATGCGATATGTTGCATGAAATTGATAAGGTGAAACCGACAAGATACCTATAATTAGATGAACAGGTTGCAATCTTCTTGCATATGTTGGCACATCATGTGAAAATACGTGTGATAAAGTTTCGCTTCATCGATCTGGTCAAGCTATTAATAGGCACTTCAACAATGTTCTTAATGCAATGATGAGGTTGGAAGGGCATCTATTAAAGAAACCCGAGCCTATTCGAGAAGACTCTACTGATCCAAAATGAAAATGGTTTAAGGTAAAAATAAATAAATTATGTTATAAATATTTTAAAAATAATTTATATGTATTCATATTGCAAGTAATTGTTGTTTGATTGTAGGGTTGTTTAGGAGCATTAGATGGAATATACATAAGAGATACGGTCCCTAAAGAAGACAAGCCTAGGTATAGAAATCGGAAGAATGGGATTGCAACAAATATATTGGGGGTTTGTTCACCTGATATATACTTCATATATGTCTTATCGGGTTGGGAAGGATTAGCGGCTGGTGATAGGATACTCAGAAATGCTATTGTTCGACCTAATAGTTTAAGAATTCCTCGGGGTGAGAAATTTTTTGATATTGTTCTCGTACTGTATTTGATCATTAAACTAAAGACCCTAATGTACTAGTTTTCCTTTTAAATTAAGGTAACTACTACCTTGTAGATGCTGGATATACCAATGGAGAAGGATTTCTCTTGCTTTTTAGAGGTCAGCAGTATCATTTGAATGATTGGTTGCATGGTCAAATTCCTACAACGGCTGAAGAATTCTTCAATATGAAGCACTCAACGATCAAAAATGTCATAGAATGTTGTTTTGGAATTCTTACGAAAAGATGGGCGATTCTTAGAAGTCCTTCATTTTATCCAATTTGTACACAAAATAAGATTATGCTTGCTTGTTGTCCTTTACACAATTTTATTAGGAAACAAATGCCTATTGATCTTATTGAGGATGAAGAACCTATCGAGCATGAAGAAGATCATAATGAGGATGTACCTATAATGGAGGAAGACAATATTAATGCAATAGGAACATCTAATGAGTGAACAACTTTTAGAGCAGATCTTGCTATTGAGATGTTTGAGACCTGGATTCAAGGACATCCTTGATTATACCTATATTTGTTTAAGTTGTTTTCTAGTCAGTACTTAGCATTCAGATGTATTACTAGCGTATGTATTTTTAATTTTCATGTTTCAACTTGTACTTGTGTTGTTCTCTTCTCTCTCTCTCTCTCTATTTTTTTTTAATGTGTTAGTGTATGTATTTTTCTTCTATCTCGTTAATGAATACCACCTCATTTTATGCTCCTCATTTTTATAAAATGGTTGTGATTGTGTTGTATCTATTTATATTATGTTATTGTTTATATTTATAAGCATGTATCTACTTAATTCTTGTTTTATGATATTTAGAGAAATGGATTCTCAACCTCTTGAAGAGGCTCGAGGTCCAGGGAGGAACAAACACAAGTGGACAGAAGAAGAGGATAATAAGCTTGTTGAAGATATGATGTACATTGTCAATTCCGAAACTCAATATAGAGCGGATAATGGCTTTAAAACGGATTTTTTCTTGGCTATCGAAAAAGCACTTTCAATCTCACTTCCATAAAAGCCAAACCGCATGTAGAGTCAAGGATAAAGACAATTAAAGGTAATTGGGCTGCAGTACATGATATGCTTTCTGGGGTTACAACGAGGGATTTAGTTGGGACAATGAAAACCATTGACTTGAAGCTCCTCAAAATGTTTGGGATGCATATCTTGCAGTAAGTGACTATAAATTTTTGTTAGTATAATGCATGGGAAATCATTTATATTTTGTTGTTTTGATTACCAGTAGTAACATATATAAATGACATCTTTATTTCTATTAAGCTTGTTTCCATTTAGTTGTTGTTATGTTTTTTAGGTTTATGTTTGATTGTCTCATATGTAAGTTGTTTTTGATAGGTACACAAAAAAACTGCAAAATGGAGAGGTAAAAAGTTTAAGCATTACAAGGACCTTTGCATAATCTTTGGTAAGGACAAAGCAATAGGTAAAGAAGTACGAAGCGCTGCTGATGAATGTGAGGAGTTGCTTGCTAATGATGTTGAAGAGTTTGGAGAGGTTGGAGATGGTTCAGATGAGGTAAATATCGAATCATCTTTCAATGTTCCGACTACTCATAACACTCCGAACACTACTTCTATGTGAAGTGAAGAATGATTTACCTAGATACAATGTGATAAGAAGAGAAAGAAAGCATCAAGTTTGGATCAAAGTCTGATTGAAAGTATTGAAAAATCAGCTATTATCCTTGGACGTGAAATTCAAAATGCTACCACCAAAATTTGGGAAGTTTTAGGTGTTGAATTATCCCTACACGAGCAAAATAAGAATGTCAACACCGAGTTATCGAAACTGCATGGTATCTCTTTCATTGAGCGTCACAAGGCCGCAGATCTTATTGGACGGGAGGAACATAGAATGCTTCACTTCTTTTCTATTCTAGATGATGAAAAGAAAGAATGGGTGAAGGCATTGTTAAGGGGAGAAATATGATGTGCTGCTCCTTTTTATTTATTTATTATTTTTTTTATTTTTTTTTGCAGATCAATGGTCAAATTATGTAACATGTCACCCTCTATGTTTCAATGGTGTAGCATCGTACTTTTGTATGTTTTTTGTATAGCTGATTGACTCATTTTGGGACTTTTGTGCAGCTTTTTGGTTGATCGAAAATTCACTACAAAAAACTACCCCACTAAAATAATGTTTAAAAATTCCTTTTTATTCTGCGACTGATGTCGTCGCAAATGGTAAATTGTGATTAAAAGTATTTCTCACTAATAATTTATTGCTAATTAAAAAATAAAAATAATAAAAGCCTGCGACGACATCCGTCACAAAGGGAATTATAATTAATTTTGTGAAATTAATTATTGCGGCGAATTCCATCGCAACATTTTAATTTTTGTTTTAAAAATAATTTTAATATTTATAAAGCTCACTAAAATACAGGTAGCTGTTTAACGAATACAAATTCGAATCCAATCCGTACAAAATGTAAATCAAAATCGTGTCCAAAACAAACATAAACATGTAATATGTAAAACAAAACACATGTCAATGTCCGACTAATTCGGGATGTCGTTATTCCGGAGGGCAGGAATCCGTCTGGACCCGGAGAGAATCTAGGAATATCACTGCCAGCCTTTGCCTGACAGACGGAATCGGGGTTCGCGTCCATTTGCCTTATCAAGAAGGCAATTTGAGTCTGCATCCGCTCCATTCCCTGCTGCTGGATGAGAACCTGCTGCTGCAACGACTCATGCTCCTCCAGTGATACTCCAGAGTTACGAGCAGACTGTGACTGTGAGAAGATAGCAGATAGCTAGCTCTTCAGGTAGAATTGACTGACAATCGACCCAATACTGTACACCCTTCCCTTCTGTGGTTTTGCGACCTCGATGTATGTCTGAGAAGCGGCTGTTGTCAGCTGTTGCCATGAGGCTTTCGGATCTATAGACGAGTCGACCTGTGACTCTGGATGTTGAGCGAATCGCTCCAAAAATGAATCCTGCGAATTTCATAATAACGAGTTAGCTAAATAAATAATTTATAATTATAAAGGTAACAAGTACTGAAATAAATGGCTTTAAAGTTCTTACCTGAAAATGAGTAGCCGTCTCGTCGGCAATGGGAATGTCAGATGGTGACTTTCCCGCTAGTATGTCCTCCACAATGCTCGGAGTACTCGGCTTCTTATGGGTCTCCACGAGATCTCAAACTCCGTCATCTTTCTCTTCAAAATATTTTGAATATTTTAATATGACAACATTTTTGAGAAATAAACGATGTCAAATAATTTAACTTAAATATAAATACATGTCATTCTCTCTATGACGGCGAGGGTGGACACACAACCCTGGATGTGTGTACTATGTCCTTGAGATTGATTCCTTGAGTTAATTCTCGATTTCTCCAGGATGTCAGGGGACATGCTGTATCGCTCAAGAGACGAAAAGCAACATCGGCACTGATCCAAGGGACTGGACATGCGTAAATGTCGTCTCAGCCCTAAAGAACCAGTCGCGCCTTGTGCACTGAGTCCCGCTTACGCGCATTGAACTTGGCCTCCCAAGCTGCACGTACTTAGGAATTCAAGGACGAATTTCAAGTAAACAAAGTCTGCAGTAAAGAAAAAATAGCTTATATACTATATATATCAGAAGGACTAAAAAATTGAACATAAACAAATGAAAAATTAGACTTAAACACATACTCGAAAAAATTCGAACATATGATCCCAAATAACCGTGGGGATCTCTCCGAAATTCATCCATGGCTCCTCATATAAAAACTGGAATGAATCAACTGTCACTCTGGCTACATCACCATGATAAAACCTACAAATGATTTGAAGTATGATAATGATATTAGGAAACATAGGAAGAAAGAAAACATGAAAGAAAATCATAAAGATCGAAACATGAAAAAATTTGTACCAATGTGTGTCAGGATGTAGGGGACTTCTAGGATCAGAATTCATCCCGTGAGATCCACGAGAACGTCTACTACCACCTTTAGATGACTGCCCGACGATAGATACGCATGGAGATGGCTGAGACGCTTTCGCTGGCTCTCGAAACTGATCCTCAAATACTGGGGGTGGCGCCATGATGTCAAACTGAGAGGCATCAGAATGTGCCTCCCGTGAAGTGATCTCATTGCCAAGATCGGAACCTTGATCCTGGCTCCTCCCTCCACGAGATCCCAAGCCTCCACGAGAGGCTCAACGCCTGCCTCTAGATCCAGAAGAAGAAGACATTAAAAATAATACAAATTTTTTTATCTCGTGTTAATTTGATATGAAATCATTATTGCAAGTGTCAAACTTATGTGATTTTTATATTTTGAAAAACACTTTTACATTAGGAAAACCTTTATTTCTCTTCTTCGTCATCCTTCCCATCATCATCATTCTGATCATCCTCCCCATCGTCTTCTTCATCCTCTTCTTCTGTTTCAGTCTTTTTTTTGCTTCTTCATCCTCCTCTTCTGTTTCAGTCTCGTCTTCTGCTTCTTCATCCTCCTCTTCTGTTTCAGTCTCGTCTTCTGCTTCTTCATCCCCCTCTTCTGTTTCAGTCTCGTCTTCTGCTTCTTCTACCTCTTCTTCTTCTTCTTCTTCTATCTCATCATCATCATCATCATCATCATCATTATTCTGATAATCTTCTTGATCCAAATGATCAAGAATAGGTGGATTCATAGTCAAGTCTTCTTGATATGCATCTTCCATGCCTTCCAGTGCATCAATTGCTGAACTTGATTTTGTTTTGAAGGCTGCCCACCACTTGGATTATCGTGGTACAGACCCTGGATAAGGAGCGTAGTAGACCTGGATAGCTTGTGTGGCGAGGGCAAAAGGATCATATAGATCTCTATATCTTGATGTCCTATCAATGTTCATAATCTCATAGCTAGGATGAACATTCAATCCCGAGACAAAATCAAACCACTCACGCTTAAATAAGACTGTCTCCAGACTTCTAAATCCTGGGGCTATATATTAAAGTTTGACAATATCAATGAGGATCCCGTAATAGTCCAGATCGCCATCCCCTTTTATTCACACTCCCCAGTTGGCCGTTACTTTTCCTCTTTCACATTCGTATGTGTCAAAAAGAAAGTCATTCACCACATATTGTTTGTACTTGTTCACATAAATCGCAGGTCCAGAAGCTATTCCTTTGATGATCTCATTGTGCTGTAGCCACATCACATGATTTTTCAACCAAAGCTGCCAAATATGACGACCCTTGGTCTATGCTTGTTCGGCTGTGTTCACTGAACGATTTCGGACCATGTCCTCCTCAAATAACCTATCACATACGAGACATAGATCAATAAAGATAAACTTCTTTCTATGTATTTCTGAGCATTACATATTCACATTTGATTAGTACTTGGATTAAATATCTCTCAAACGGCATAATAAGCTCGTAGTTTATCAAAATATATCTATGAGCTACCTCGGCATCTCGATCGTCAAGTGTGAGCTTCTTGTGTCCTCTTTTATTTTTCTTCTTCTTCTTCTCAATTGGAGCATATCCTCCATCTTTGCGAAATACATCTGGAAGATCAGGAGCTTCCTCATCATCACTATCTCTTCTAGCACACCGAGGAAGATTATTAGCCGTTGAGTCCACGCTCTAGGAAAAATACAACTTCGCGAAGTTGCAAACTTCCTCCAAAAGATAAGCTTCAAATATAGAACCTTCCACATATGCTTTATTCCCAATCTTATGTTTTAGATGAAACAAAAACCTTGAAACACATAGTGGATCAATTTCACATATGCGTAACAAGCTCCATGGAAAGCCACTGAATGTAAATCGCTAACGTTCAAAGACATACATCCACCGGTAATGTACAGGTCCGACTATCTTCACTTCGTACGGCAAATGGATTGGGAGATATTCCATGGAGTTGAAAAAAAAGGAGAAAACAGCCTCTCCAACTTGCAAATTATCTCTGGAATGAACCTCTCTAACCGATCCATGTCATTTTGAGTAATACAATTTGCACACAAGTCCTAGAAAAGCTGGCTCAGCACTGTTAACGCTTTCCAAACATTGGGTGGCAAAAACTCCCTAAAGGCAACAGGGATCAACCGCTGCATGAACACATAACAGTCATGACTTTTCATGCCTTTTAACTGTCACTCGGGCTCTCGAATGCATCGACGTAGGTTGGAAGCATAACCATCTGGAAACTGCAGACCCTTCACCCACTCACACAACAACTTCCTCTGTTTCTTCTCCCGAACAAACAGAGCTCTCGGCATCAATAACTGTGGCTTATCAATTTTTTCCAACACTTCTAACCACGTGAAATTGAGGCCTCTTACAATAGAGTTCCAAATCTTTTCTTGAGGTGATATTGTCTTTGGTCTTTCCAGAAACATCTATCATTGTATTGAACACGTTGTCAAATACGTTCTTCTCTATATGCATCACATCAAGATTATGACGGATGAGAAGTTTGCTCCAGTACGGAAACTCCCAGAAAATACTCCTCTTGCTCCAATTGTGTCTTCTATGAAAACCAACTACATTCGTTGAAAGGTCATATGTCAAACGCTCCATCGTGGTAGGAATCCCTGAAAGACTTCAAAACAAATCATCTCCACTACGAATCCCAAAGGGGGGGAGGGGCAAGCTCAATCATGTTCTTCCTAAATCCACTCTAGTTCTTCCGAAAAAGGTGTCCTAATGGTAGAAAATGACGATGACAATCAAACCATGAATGTTTCCTCCCATTCTTGAGGTAGAATGACTTCGTCCTCTCCATGCAATGAGGACAAGCCAAATGACCGACAGTGCTCCAACCAGACAATATCCCATATGCAGGAAAAACGTTAATGGTTCAAAGTAAACAGGCCCTCATCTGAAAGGTTTAACCCTTATGAATGTCGTATGTCTGCTTTCCCACCTCCCATGGCATTTGAAGCTCCTCGATCAGGGGTTGCAAGTACATATCCAGATTTTCTTCAGGACTCTTTGGGCCAGGAATGATCTTGTTCAGGAATAAGTATGGTGTTTTCATGCGCATACTGGGAGGAAAGTTATAAGATGTGAGAATAACGAGCCAACAAGAATACTCTTTTCCTGACTTCCCAAACGGTGCAAAACTATAGGTGTGAAGTCCCAGACGAACATTACGTGGCCTCCGCCGCAAAGGGCGGAAAACTATGGTCCAGGTGTTTTCAAGCATCACTGTCAGAAGGGTGTGCCATCACTCCATCAGATCGACGTGAAAAGGCAAGCCAAGTCATGTTCTCACTGGTGGAGCTGTTGGCATATAACCGCTGTAATCTACGAGTTAGCGGAAAATACTGCAAAACACTCACAGCAGAACGACCCTTAGAACGACTCTTCTTCTTATAGCGGTCTGTATTACATATGGAGCATCTTTTCAATCCCACATAATCTTTCCAAAACAACATGCAACCATTAAAACAGCAATCGATCTTCTCTACAGGTAGATGCAACCCTTTCATGAGAGACTTGATGTCGTACATCTCGTCCTTTATGATATTATCAGGAGGGCACACGTCCTTCAACAACTTGCAAATTCCATCCACTGCTCCATGTGGTAGGTTATATTCACATTTCAAAGTCACAAGCAAAGAGACAACGGCCAACAAAGGCAAGTTGCAACCATCGTACAGAGGAAACTACGAGGCATTCAACATGTCAAAATAATGCTTGGATTCATAAGGACGACCCTCATCATAAGCATGTTCGTTCGCAGCCTCGGTCTCTTCATAATATTCTGGTTGAAAAGCATCTACTTGTATGTCCTAGAAATTGTTCAAGGGCTGAGAGACATTGGATGGATCAGCAAAATTTGCTTGAGGTACCGCACTCCTTTGTTCGTCCTGATACACCCAGACATAATAATTCTTCCTGAATTCCCAAGTAATTAGATGATACTTCAAATCATCCACCGTTTGAAATCTCTCGTTCTTGCATTTTGTACAAGGACATCTTAAACATCCCGGAAAACGACCCTCGTCGTGTTGAAGAGTATTCTGTACAAACTCTTTGTTCCCTTCAATAAATCGGGGATTCAAGTACGGTCCATCCAATTGTTAGTATATCCAAGATTGATATAACTCCATATCGATCCAATTTCTGTATTCAAACTAATTTCAAGCATCAATTGATTTATAACACTTGGATGGATAATTTTGCAAAATGTTACTTCTAACTTAGATGTAATTTCTAAATTGATTTATAATACTTGGAGCATTTTGCTTTAATTCATAAAAGTAAAAATCAATGATCATTTTGTCCACAAAGGTCATATTTGCACTTATTTTACAAACAATATATTTGCACTTGAATTATAATACTTGCTCTAATACAGGATGAATAATGTTGAATGTGATCATTGTTGGGGCATTAGGGGAGAACTTATATTGCAAAAACTGCTAGAATAATTCGAATTTCATGTATAACACCTGATTTAATCATCTTCCTCATTCCAATATTGCACCTAATTCGGATTTGCATCCTCTTGATATTACACATAATTGGATATGCAAGAAATGAAAAACCTAACTCCTCTAATCTGATGCAAAGTTTCATAACATTAAACCCAAATCCGTAACGGTATCCCATCCATAACATAAAATCCCAATTCCAACCACGATCAACCAACAAAGTTTCATGACATCAAACCCAAATCCCAACCCCAATCCTATTCCATAACATCAAATCTCAATTCCAACCACAATCACAAACCACCATCGCATTCTATATCATCAAACTCCGATTCCAATCATATTCCAAATTAAATAACATCAAACATGAATTCCAACATGCAATATATGAGTCATTAACAAATAAGACTAATTAATTAAAACAAATAACATGGACCTCAAATCGAATCCGGATAAATTCGCGGGGGAGCTGCGACGTGACTTGGCGGTGGTGCGGCAGCACAGTGGCGGATACCAGGGGAGCGACGGCTTGGCGTGGGGCTGGTGCGGTGGCTCTACGATGGCGACGGCGGCACTGATGGCGGTTTTGAGGCTCCTTGAAATTGAAGGCAGCTTCGGGGAGGCTTCGGGCAGATGGCGGCAACGGGCGGCTTCCGACGGCAGCAAACGGCGACGGACGGATGGCGGCAGGGGTAGGTGACGGCTCGTCGAGAAAGTTAGGGGAAGGAAGGAAGGCGGCCTTGTGGCTCATATATAGTTCGGTATGCGACGGAATCCGTCGCAAATTGATTTAAAATAATTAACCTAACGTTGTGACGGATTTTGTCGCAGACTCAAAAATTGTATGCGACGAATCCGTCGCGATTTAATATTTTAGAATTATAAAAATTAAATAAATAAATACAAACTTATTCAGTGATGGAATCCGTCACAGAAAAATATTTTTGACTTAGAAAAAATTAAATAATTAAAAATTCAAACATAATTGCGACGGAATCCGTCGCAAATAATGTTACTTAATCTTAGAAATTAAGCCTTATCATAATTTTTTAATCTATTAAATAATCTTAATGATCAAAGTATAATTATACTATCAATAATTAGTTGATTTTATTTTTTTTCCGGTGTGACACCTTATTTTGATCATAACATAGTATATACAACATATAACTCGAATAATTCCAAATACCACATTAAAATACATTAAAAATAAATTAACCTATAATTATCTTAATTTTATGTAATGATTACAAACTTAAACTTATAACATGATTATTGGATGTTTTATATGTGAAAAAGCTCTTTTCTGAAAAGACAAACCCTTTTTTGCAACGGATCCATCACGCAATATGATAAAATTACGATGGAATCCGACCCAATAATATAATTACAAAATTTAATCAAAACCCTAAACCCTAACCCTGAGCCTTATCCCTAAACCTTAAAAATATAGCAATAAAACGATATTTTTGAATATCACATTCATTATTTAAATATCACAAACAATAAAACGAGATACAAATCATCAATCTCATCATCAAAAATATAGCAAATAATCGAAACATTAATTATGCTACCTCTTATGTCTTATATATGTTTGATATATTTACAATTTAGGTACATTAAATTAATTTATAATATATAATATATTGACATAAAATGTATAATGTTAATGAAATTAAAATTTATCACACACTTCGATATATTATATCGTAGTAAATTTAAACATAATATCGTATAATAAAATAAACATTATATTTTTTTGGATCCGCGACGGATCCGTGACGGATCCGTGATAATTATAATTCATCTGCGACAGAATCTGTCGCTGTATAACATTTTCTCAACACTTAGAAAAAATTTAGGAAAAAAAGTTTACCATGAAAAGTTAATACGCGATGGCATCCGTCACATAAACTTCATTCAATTTAAAAAAAATTTAACAAATTTTGCCTATTCAATTCTGTGACGGCATCCGTCGTAAAATAACATTTTCACAACAATTAGGAAAAATTTAGGGGAAAAGGTTTACCATAAAAAGTGAATATGCGACGACGTCCATCGCATAAACTTCATTCAATTATAAAAACTTTTAATAAATTTTGCCTATTGAATTCTGTGACTGCATCCATTACAGAATAACATCTTCATAACATTTGGAAAAAAATTAGGAAAAAAAGTTCACCATAAAAAGTGAATATGCGACGGATTGCCGTCGCATATACTTCATCCAATTTTAAAAACATTAAACAAATTTTTCCTATTCAATTCTGCGATAGCATCCGTCGCATTATTTATAATATTTTTGAGACTGATTTTGACTTTTCGTCGCAGAATTTTCTTCTTTTTTTTTCTTTTTCCTTTCATATTTGTTGTTATGGGTCCGTCGTAAATTCTATCATCTTGCGAAGGATTTGTCACATCGTTTTTATTTTCCATCGTAAAAGAGCCTTTTTTTTATATAGTGATTTCACTATGTAAGATGTCATCATGTATGTTTTGTAAACTAACCATGTAACATGTAAACATTGCTTTTGTACACATGTAAACATGTATTTGTAAAAGTTATATACTTATCTTTTGTAAACATGTACTTTATGATATGTAAAATTGACATGTAATTCATAAAGCTTGCATCAGATCTTGACTGTTTTTAATTTATTTACATTGAATTCAAGATAGTTAATCAATTACAAGGTCACATATAATATGAGTAAAAAATGAAAATAATATCTTCAAAAAAAATTAAAATAAAACTCCAATAAAATAATATAGGCTTTACAATAATTGATGTAATTAAATATATTACACGAGGTATTTAATTTTTTTCTTCTTTTGTGGTACAAGATAATCGGATCATTTTGTCTTGATTTTCATTCCATTCCTTCATTCATTTCTGCATCTCAAACAATATCTGTGAATCAGTCATTCCATCCTCCACACCAACCAAACAAACACAACATAATGGAATCATCTTTTTCATTCCCGGGTTCATTCCTACAGAATAGACAATTCCATTTCTTCATAAAACTATTCCTACAAACCAAACGCAGCTTTATTGCATGTGAGTTACGATAGAAAAAAAAAAAAAAAGGAAAAGAATCCAATGGAATTAATGAGAAAAGAAGAGGAGAGAAATGAGTTACTTATTATATATATAGGTTTGTGAATTTATGAATGAGATGTAAAATTTTATTTGTTTGTGAATAGAAGAGAAAAGAAAGAATCAATAATGTACTTATAACAATATAATTTTACTCTTTTTATGTTTATAGAAACAAATCATACAGAGTAGACAACAAAGACCCAAAAAATTACATCACGTCTATCTGTCAAAGGTGGTCGTGGGACTTCAAGTTTGACTTAAACACAACTAATGCTAAAATGACCCATGTTTTCAATGATCGAATTGAATGCAAAGAACCTATAATTATTGGAAAAAATTAGAGAAAGGAGCAATTAGCAATAATTCTCAATACATATTCAGCTAGAATTGTGGTATAGTGTGTGCAGGTGTTGTGATACGCCAAAATATAAGATTGAGCTTGATATGGAAACAAACAATTATGTCAACCCACTCCATGCAGAGCATAGCAACGGAACGAACAAAGGTTTTCATTCCTAACAAAGCTGACATCTAAAATGGAGTGAAGAATGTGTTTATTGAAAAGTCCATCGGACACATCAAAGGTATTACAATATTATTAGCAAACAATGAACATCAAATGATCAAAGGTCTGAAATTATAAAAAAAAAAAGCGTGCCTAAGAAACCCACAAAATCTTGACTAATCCAAAAAACAACAGACAAAAACAAAATTCTTTATTATAATTGCAACAACTGAATCATCAATTGGTAGCACAATTTATCAAATTAAGCAAAAAACCTTTCCGCCTCTCTAGTGGTAACTCAAGCACGGCTCTTTCTTTCTCTTGGTTTTCTAGTAGCCAAATATAAACATCATCCAACGTCAATAGCTCGAGTTCCATTTCGCATAAGCTGTGATAGATTTCTTCACTAGAATATATGCGTGGGGACGAAGATTTTTCCAATGCTGTAACCACTTCACCGTGTATTTTCATAATAGTTGTAATTTTTTCCATCATGTTTATGATTTTCTCTTGCACAGTTTCAACTTTAATTTTCTTCATTTTATTCTTGTGACTTTCAAGAGATGTAAATGCTCCTTTAGAATATTCTATTCCATCCAAATCAATAAATTTCTCTAAAGATGCTTCATTTCAAGCAATCATTTTGTCGATTCCAATAATAATTGAATCAACAGTTTCAACACTAATTCTTTTGTTTCTTTCTTTTATTGTTTAAGTGCGTTTTCCAGTGGCTCTATCCGTTGTGAACAATTCTTCCAACCCAGCTTTTCAAACTGCAGCTTTTGGATTGGCCTATATATCAAAATAAAAATTTAAGAAAAAAAAACAATTACGAAAAAATAAAGAATATCATTATTACCTCAATTAATTTGGCCCACACTTTTTCAATAGCATTCTATATTTTTGTAATAGGACTCCAAGAGAAACCACTCAAACCTCCTGAGCGAAATAAATCATAGCATTCAGAAAAATGTTATTTGAGCGTCTTTATTCGATTCATTAAGTGACTCTTTTGTAATTGTGGCAGATTCAGCTGCTTCGCTAGTTTTTTCTTTTTTTGCTTATTGTTGTATGCTGTGGTTGTGAAAACACTCTCAGGTCAATTTCCAATACTTTGCTCATGAAATATTACCATGTAATTAGTCCACTTCAAATTTTCTCTTTTCGTACCAAAACTTGATTCTGTTTTGGTAGTCATATTTGAGGCTATACACATGAAACAAGAAAAATAGCAAGTTAAACCGCATAGAACGAAAATATAACATAATATGTAGTACGTAACAAAAGTATCTATGAAACAAAGACAATTAAAACAAAAACAAATTTATTTACATATATAGTGGTGAACTTTTACCTTTGGACGTGTGAAAGTAATGTGACCAAAGAGTACATCATATATTGATAAGGTTGCTACAACAATAAAGTCTTTTCAAGATGGATTTAGACTTTATAAAAAAAAAAACATCGTTACATTTGAGGGTCTAGTAGACTATGCCTGAGTCTATGGTACACAGGACATTAAATATCCATATGTTACTAGCTCTAACAGCAGCTTTGCAAGGACTGAGAACAATCTTGCTGTAGATAATTTGTACTCGTGGGTAAAACAGAAATATCACTCCAACAAATATCATATGGCTATATAGCATTTCATCAATAAAGACAACTAAAAAAAAAAAGTAAAATCACATGTTAACTATAACACATGATCTCTCTACATATCAGTTGGAATACAATCTCTCAAATATTCACCTTGGGCAGCATTTTGAGCTTCATCGCTCCCAAGATCTACCACTTCAGGTTTTTGTTGTAAAAGTTCTTGATCCATTTAAGCAATAAGAGCCTCATCTGCATCTGCTATAACGAAATAATTATGAAGGATGAACATGCCACAATTATTAAAGATTGAGTTTCTTCCGAGTAATATGGCTCCGTCCTGCTTCCCCCTTAGGAAATCTTTTCTTTAGAACACCAAATGCTCTTTCAATAGCATTGCGTAGTGATGCATGCTGAAGATTAAATAACTCTGTAGGATTCCCAAGGCCCCAAGATGAGTACTTTTTTAAGTGATAACGAACACCTCTAAAAAGTATCATAAGTACGACCCCATGTGAAAATCCCCCATCAATCAGATAATATTTACTTAATAAAAAAAGTCACTATTAGATTTTATAAATCACTCATTCAAATAAATTGTGTGTGAAAAGAAAAATACCATTTGGAATTATCAATTATCTTCTCTTCTAAGGACATCCTTGATTATTCTCGAGTCAGATGTTGTCCTCTCTTAATCAGATAATACGTAAGTGAACTTCAAATCAAATGTGGATGCAACACATTAAGTGTTGGATATCCTTTACTACCACGATATCTTGGTGCTTCTTTAGAGGACACTTTTACTCGAACATGTGTTCTATCTACTGCTCTTACACAATTCTACCAATCATTGTATGTTAAAAATATTTTCATAAACTTGTTAAGAACATATTAGTAAAGAATAAATTGTTATATTACCTCAAAATATGGATAAAATCTAGGCTCATTGAGTATTTAAGGACAAACTTGAGCTCCATTTGGTTTCTTCAAGAACTTCTTTTCTAACGATATTATCGCATTCAATAACTTATGAAAATGATGACTTATGGCTTCTGTAGAACTACGAAAGAAGAATGAAACGAACCGGTGTCTCAAATCATAAGAGATAATATTCAGAAACTTTGCCACCAACTCTTCAACTCATGCTCGTTGGGTAGGACGAAGACCACCTTCGTTGCATAATATATATTTTGCACAAATTTGTAAAAGTTTTTGGCCCCCTGCGAGTTACATCACGAATTTTTAACTAGTGCTTAATTCATGAATCAATTCATCTCTCACTCGTTTTTTCGAAAGCATGATTTTTTTAGTGGGCTTCATTCCAATTCTTCTATGACGAAGATTTCCAATTGAAAGGGTAAAAAACGTTGTCAAAATAATTTGTCGAAGTAGTATCCCTCTGATTATTAGCATATTACGAATGCTTCCTTCATTTCTGTCTGTTGTCATCTATCATTTAAAAACATCGACCAAGTAAGAAAACAAGAAAAAGAACGACTTGATAAAACATATAATTTGTGCGTCACAAACCACATATGATAAAAACATCAACAACAAAAAAAAAAACAGTGTGCACATGAATGGTTTGGACTCCTGTACGAAAGTGTTTGATCATCTTTTGTCATTATTCATTTGTAAAATTCAATTATTTTGTCTATGTTTTATGAAATTGCACCTTTTTATATATGATGATGCTTTTCAGCATATCTAACAAAAAAAAAAATTAAAAAAATGACATCAACCTTGTGGGAAAATACACTAACACCCCGAACAACATCAGAGCAAGAAGCCATGACATTTAAAAGGTTTTCATGTAGAGGGTATTACACTTCAAATACAAAAACAAAATGAAAACTGATCAACGAAGAAATCAGCACGTCAAAATCTATTACTCGTTAAATTGTAAATGAAATCAACATCAGAGCAATTGGATAATTCTTTTTTATTTTTTATTGAATTGGAGATGAAAATTATGGAGGCTGTTGCACGTTGACCAATATTAATAAATACGGAAAATGATGTACCTGGTCGGCTTCTTGGAGAAAGAGATTTTACTGATAAGCGATTGAACGAACAGTAAGAAGCAACAACGGCTGGATGGTTTGAGTTAACAGAAACTAATAATAAGAGATATTTGTTTGAATTTTTAAAATAACCGTTTAAAAAAATTTCTTCTCTGGCCAAATCTTTCCACTCGCCACAAAAAATTCAAGAAGAAATGAGCTCGTTATTTTTTGTTCAATTCATTCCCTTTCTTTCCGAAAAAAAAAACTCACAAGCACGTACCACATGTGGAAAATTCTCAATTTTCCTATCATTTCTCTCTCTTTTTATCCAAACTACTATCCACAAGCAGGGTGTTAACTAATAAGGCCTTGTCTGATCTCGAGTGACACAGGAGGGGAGGGGACGGGAGGGGGACGGAAAGAAAAGAGTGCTCCGAAAATATTGTTTGTGAGATTTCTGATGGGAGCAGGATCATCAGCTGTGAACTGTCCAACAGTAGGGGAATCCAACGACCCCAAAAGAATAAGAGATAAACTTTTTTTCCCTATTTTATTTGATGGTATATCCTGCACCATTGGATAGGTAAACAACACATTTGATGTCCAGTTACAATAGCAGACAATCTAGGTCCTTGGTCCTTTTTTATGAGGGTGGGTCATTGGGATTGTAGAAACAGTATAGTAAGTGTTGAATTATATTCGTCCCATTATTCTTAAAACCTATACATATTTTGTATTAATCTATATGTATGAATATAAATTTCATTTTTTATCAAATCATGTCTGATCGTTCCGTAACATGTATTGCGTTGAAGTACGTAATGTACACAATCATTGATATTTCACGATAAATTTATAAAAAAATTATATTTGATCGTCGTTGCACGGGGGTCAAACTTTGCATCGACAGGTGTCCGCTCAATATGTTGCAACAATTGTAGAACGAAGAGAGTGATATTTTAAGTTGAAAATTTTATAATATAATTTGAAAAATTTGTATGGTAATTTTTGAATATATATTTCGTTAGATTTTTAATTATAAATTATTGAATTTTTATTTTACAAATTCATCATCTCGTTAACAATATAAAATGATCAATATGAAATATTTGTGGTAGCGTATACGCTACCGTTGCACCATGAATGTATTTCTATTTTAACACGGGCAGGTTAAGTAATAGGGAGTAAAATGAGATCATTCTTTTGAAAAAATATTATTCCAAAGAAATCATTTTTTGCTCCGCTGAATAATCTCTACACCCAGAGGATCAGCTAAACTGAGCGAAGCCAACGAGCTCACCCCTTAAGTATCAATTGAACATTTATCAGTTGAACCTCTTACCTCTATAAATGGAGATGAATCGCTGAGCACTTGGGACTCAACCTCTCAAAATGGGGCTTTTCTTAAGGAAGGCAGAGCAAGGTGGGATAAACGACAAAATAACACGTTCTTCAAAAATCAATAAAATTTCCTACATCACCTAAGTAAGGATAAAAGAGTAAAACATTGAATCACTTTTCTTTCATTTAACACTCACATACAAAAATAAAAATAAAAATATACAAACTATTTTCTTAAAATTATTTATTCCATCTTTTACTCATTATCTTTTCTCCCCTCCTTTTACTTCTCCCTCATTTACTCACATCCCCTCCACTTGAAACTCATAAACGAAGCCTAACTCTGTTTCTAAGCGAGAAACCCCTGGAGAAGATCTACCATTATAGAGTTTCACTTGCTGTTTGTTTGACAAGAATTGAAAAAAATAATAATATTTTTGACATATTATCCTCTTAAACTTGTTTAATTTCATACGAATCCTTTAAAAAAATTTATAATTTTGTATTATTTTTAAAAATTAAACAAATGAATATTTATCCTTTTTAGAGCAATTCAATGCATGAGGCAAAATCGAATGCTAAAGCTAAAATATAACAATATGTCCAAATTTTCCGCTCCAATGTTGTTATTTTCAATTGTCAAGTTTCAGCATTTGTTATTTGGCATGCTATATATGACATGAAACATAGTAAAGACATTTTTGCCGCATCATCAAGATGATAATGCAATGTTGATGCGGCTCAATCCTCATTGTTTATCAAATGATAGATTTTCTTTAATCCAAAATATAGCATGTTATCATTGGAGCGAAATTAGTGTAGTATAGTAACATGAAATTATTATTTTCCAAATTTTAATTTTGTTACTGAGAAAATTTCTCTTACCATTAGAGATACTCTTAGTCAACGAATTGTGGAGGCTGATTTCAAATGAGTTAACATGACTGATTTTATAATATTAAAGAAAAAATTTTATGGAATATTTTATTTCATGGAATCACTATTACAAAATCTTCCATTGAATCACTATTACAAAATCGTCCATTGAATTTTTTCTTTCATGGTAAAAAATAAGCAATGTTAACTAATTCCAAATCAGGCTCATTTAGTCAATTTTAATTAAAAAACGTAGCCGGAAATGACCAAATAGTCCAAATTGAATCGAATAAAGATTTAAAAATTTACTCTATTTTTTCTATTTCTCTTATTAAAACAAGTCTCCATCCCTAATCTTTCTCCACACCTCCACAAAGCGACTCTTCAATTCATCGTAATAGGTGCTGTGAAACTCCACAATGAAACCCACTATAATACACTAGCCGTTGTTGTCTTTCTCATGTGCATTTTTCAATGAGATCAATCAGCATGTTAGCATTACTCAATTTGGAGTACATGTACCAAGACGGTATCATATCGAACCTAACTATTTTCTCTATCCCATATAAATTATGACTTATTACTAAATTTGAACGTCCTATACAAATTAAAATGTTTTCTAAGTTAACAAATTTTTTTAGAGCGGACAAATTGTTATTTTTGGCATTGATTTTTTGACCATTGTTCCCTATAAATATTTACTTATTGTGTAGAAAAATAAGAAGAGAGAAAAAAGTAGGGTTTTCAAGAGCGACATACAGAAGAAAGAGCGATCTCAAAAATAAAAATCATTGTAATCTGACTCCCCGATTAGTGAGGTTTCTCTTCCCGTGAGTTTTTTTCTTTCTCCTGAGGGTTTTTTCCATATAAATTTGATGTCGTTTTTCGTTTTTGTTTATTATCGATTGTGCATGTGAGTTGATCGATTACCTGCTATATTATAATTATGGGATTGTCTCGTGTGTTAAATCGCAACAAGTGGTATCAGAAGGAAGGAGTTGACGGTGCGAGGGAGGAATCAGTTCAGGTGGAGCTACCTAAAGTGTCAGAAGAGCAGGTTTCAGATCAACATCATCCGAGTTCTAATGATTCTGACCAGGTTGAGCATAACAGGGAACAGGGAACTACAATTATTTCAGTACAGCAATACATGCCCTACACCATTGCCTTGTGTAAAGGAAAGCGGAATCCAAAGACGCCTGAGAAGTATGGTTTCGAGGAGATGATAGCCTTTGCTTTGGTAGCTGATGACAGTGAACCAGGCAGTTGCTCTGAAGCTTTCAAGTCTGATGATCGTGATAAGTGGCTGACAGCTATGGTAGAGGAGATGGAGTCACTTAGAAAGAACAAGACCTGGGAGTGGTGACGCTTCCAAAGGGTTCGAAACCAATTGGCTACAAGTGGGTGCTCAGAATCAAGGAGGGAGGTAAATACAAAGGTCGGTTGATAGCCAAGAGATACTCTCAGAGAGAGGGTGTGGACTACAATGAAATTTTCTCTCTAGTTGTAAAGCACACCTCAATTAGACTGATTCTCGCATTGGTAGTAGCATATGATATGGAGTTAGAGCAGATGGATGTGAAGACAGCTTATCTTCACGGGTATCTTGAGACGGCCATCTACATGGATCAACCTGAGGGATTCGTAGAACCGGACAAAAAAGGGTTGGTCTGCAGATTAAAGATATTGTTGTACGGTATAAATGAGTCACCTTGGCAATGGTACAAGCGGTTTGACGGATTCATGATGATGCATGGGTACTTTCGAAGTGAGTATGATCCTTGTGTTTATTATCGTTTTTGTGGTGATGGTTCTGTTTTGTTGTTCAGCTTATATGTGAATGATATGGTCATCGCTGTTAAGAACAAGAAGGACATTCTTCAGTTAAAGAAGATGTTAAGCAAAGATTTTGAGATGAAGGATCTTGGTGCTGCAAAGAAGATCCTTGGTATGAAGATTAGAAGAGACAGAACAACGAAGAAGTTGTGGTTGACTCAACAGGGTTACGTTGATGTAACGATCCGAAAAATTTCGTAAAATTTAGTTTCATGTTAATTAACATGAATTATAAATTATCGTACGTTATAATTTATTTTACGAGTTTATAAGGCTTGTTTGACGTTATAATGGGGGAAGAATACAAAATTTGAATGAAATGCAACCCTAATACGCAACTACGGGGAAATACGGTTTTAATACAAAAATACAGTATTTATACTAAAATGACCTAAATCTAATTTTGGTACTTATTTTCCTTTATATTCAACTTAGATTAAAATAATTTTCCACTAAAAACCCACTAAATAACCACTAACTCTCCACTTAAATTCTTTTAATAAATTTAATTCTCTATATATACTAGTCATTTTCTTCCTCCAAATCTTTTGCAAAAACACAATTAAACACCATTACCATATCAGATTAGAGTTAGACAAGGAAAGAGAAGAAGAAGACGTTTAAGGATAGGAGAAGAAGCTTGGTGGAAAGACGAATACGACGAGAATCTGTTACCATCATTGAGAGAAGGTAATCTCCTTGGTTAGAAATTTTATTGAAAATTGTATACTCATTGATAAATTTTCATATTAATATATGTTTTATTTTCACATGTTTAGTATCTAATGAAGTTAATAGATCATAATTTAGAGTTCAGAATCTCAAGATATAAATCAAAGCATACGGATACATCAACTTGTAAAAACCTGGTTACAGAGATGATTTTGTGGCTTAATATGAAATTATATAGTAGGCCATAAAAGACAAGCCTTATATCACTGAAAATGTATGGAAGCCTAATTTCCAGAATATTTTACCAATAATTATTTCAAGTAAAATGTACAGAGTTATGACATAATTAGTGAAGTAACACTACAAAAAAAACAGTTTAGTTACGGAAAAATTTAGTTACGGATAAAATCCGTCACAAGAACATATTTTAGCGACGGATCCATAGCAAAAATAACAACAAAAAAAATTTATTTAATTTACGATTGAAAGTCAAACCCTGTCGCTAAATTTAATACATTTAGCGACGGAATTGCGTCGCTGAAAATTTTAAAAACACATGAAATATTTTTAGCGACGGATGTCCATCGCTACACACCATAAAAGGAATTTGCATTCACACTATTAGCGACGGAATCCGTCGCTAAAAATCTTTAGTTACGGATCCGTCGCTAATTTAATTAGTTTTTGTCTTAGTAAATTTTTGCATGAAACATTTGCATTCACACTATTAACGACGGATCCGTCGCTAATAACTAAAAAGAATTTTACAATTACATTCATTAGCGACGGATTCCATCGCTAAACATATTTTGCTACGGATCCGTCACAAATGTAATTAGTTTATGTCTTAGCAACTTTTGGCATGAACTTTTGCATTCTAGCTATTAAAGTAAGCATTTTTGCATTAATTAGCGACGGATTCCGTCGCTAATATTCAAGTTTTTACATTTTTTTTTTATGTTTTTTTACATCGTTTACTTCTTTTTCATAATTACTTTCAATTTAATTTAATAAGGACATCATTTATAATACGTGATACATTTAACAACAATATCATTTACAACACCTTATATGTTTCAACTTTTGTTACATATATAACATCTTATATTATCATGTGCAACATATATATTATTAA
>JAOVYX010016443.1:0-24659 GCA_035668315.1 Drosera spatulata
AATGCCATCAGTTTTAAGCTTCATTCTCAGATTCTCAAGATTTGTGACTTGAGGAAGTATCTCTTTATCGCCATCAACTTTCATGTCCATAAATTTATCGACAAGATATGCTTTAAAGAGTGTCTCCTTCTTAAACTGAGCATCAAGATTGTCCCATATTTCTTTAGCAGTTTTGAACTTGCTATAAATTTCTGCAAGTCTATCGGACATACAATTAAGCAAGTAGTCCTTGTAGAAGTCCTCATCCTTTGCCCATCGAAACTCATCAGCATCTTCAGTGATCTCCTCAAAAGTACTCAATATAGTATAAAATACGTCTAAATATTTTAAACCAAATTGAGTCTTTCGTTTCCAATTAGTGAATTCAGATCCACTAAAGTTTTCAAGTTTGAACATTTCAATTGGAACGTTATTTTTGTTCATGATTATTCTACCAGTTTTCGCAATCAATTAAAATTGAATGCAAAAGATTATAACGATCGCACCTGAGATGATTTTCATCAAATTGCAAAATCAACCTTTCCTCCCTCGGTCAAATCACAAACCGCAGAGTCAACCCTTCCTGCCTCAGTCAAATAGTAACACTGTTTTCTTCCCCGGGGCAGACACAAACAGCAAATCCGGCAACAATCCTCGCCTTTCCCTCAACCTTCTCGCCTCACCTCGGCGATCACTGATTCCGACAACAAGCCACAATATCAAAAACAAACACATGCAGCAACACTCGAGCAGCTCTTCCTCTTCGATTCCACGGCGACGGAGCAGTGTTTGCTGTGGCCTTGAGGGAAGTAGATCACGTGGATCCCGACGACCGGAAAATTCACCACTGCGCTCTGAGAATTCGCTGCGATTCGAATTGGAGAAAGCTTGTCCAAGACGACGACGAAGATGAAGCAGTGGGTCTCGTCTTCGGTTCGGGGAGACGAAAGGGATACGGCAGTGGTGGGAATTGTAGCAGCGGCGGAGATTGCCGGAGACGAAAGTCCATCGTTCAACCTGCTTCCCTTCTCACCGCGCGAGGAACAGCCTCAGACAACACGCCGGAGGACGATTCGTCGAGGTGGAGCCCAATCAGAGGAGACCTCGTCACGAGGAGATTCTGTGACAAGGAGACTGACGGCTTTGACGGAGTAGGGGAGCGAAGTCGGTGGCGTTCGACGGTGGAGGCAGTGGCGGTAATGCTTGGTGGCTGCTGATCTTGATTTTGGCTGCTAGGGTTTTTGGCTGCTAGGGTTTTTGACTGCTGATCTTATTTCTGGATTGTTGATAGGCGACTAGGGTTTTCAATTATGTTTCAAGATTGTTGAGAGGATTTGAGAAAGAACCTAGGGTTGAAACATTACATCCAAGGTATCTAGTTTGGAATACCAAGGCCGCTGTCTCCAGGCTAGTATATATAGAAGACTAGGCTTACAGTAATAGGATATTTTTAAACAATTAAAATATACCATATCTATCGAACACAAATCTTATCTTTATGAAGTATATTGAGAAACTTATATTTAAGGATATATCGTAATATTCCTCAACATGTGCAACGTGTCATACAAAGTTGTGTCCAAGATCATTGTCAATTGTCTAAAACCTCATCTGTCAGGTATGATAGATAACACGGTGATTATGAAGGAGGTTTTTCATACTATGGGACGCATGGAACGCTTGGGACATCGTCTCCCCTTATCCCAAAACCTTCTTGCGGAAGGTGATCATCTCTCCTCTTATTAATTTGTGTTGTGATCATCTCTCCTCTTATTAATTTGTGTTGTGCATGGAACGCATAGGACATCGCATCCAAAGAACTACAGCAGAGGGCTTTTGGAGACCTATATAATTGGGGCGCAATGGACTAACATTGTCCCACCTATTCTTTGCGGACGATGTAGTCCTCTTAGGTGAAGCTGACTTTGATCAACTCATGACTATGCGTCTTTGTCTTGAAGAATTTTGTGTTGTTTTGGTAAGAGAGTAAATTCTGATAAATCACGTTTGACATGCTCAAAAAATGTACTAGACAACATAGCTTAGGCAATGACCAAGCGAATCTCTATGCCATGGGATAAAGAGTTAGGAAATACTTGGGGCTACATAATTCTCAAGGAAGAGCAAGCAAACAACATTATTTAGATGTGCTTGATAAGTTTAACAGAAGGTTAGCCGGATGGCAAACTCAATAGTCTCTCTAGTAGGTAGAGCAGTTTTGGTGCAATCAGTTCTCCACAGCATAACATTATATCCTATGCAATCTTCATAACTTTCGAAATCTGTATGCGATGATGTTGATCGAAAATATCAACAGTTCTTATGGGGAGGAACAAATGAGAAGCAGACGGTTCATGCCGTGAGTTGGGAGACAGTTTGCCTTGATAAGAAACGAGGAGGTCTTGGGTTGCGAAAAGCGCGTGAAATGAATCCTAAAGCATTAGCTAAGCTTCGATGGTGACTTATAATGGAGAAGGATAATATGTGGAGGAAAGTCATGCGAGCTAAATATGGCGTAATGGATAAAATTTTAATTTTCAATAGATCTTCATCACCACGTTTCAAAGATATGCCATGCTTGGGAACTCATTCAATGTTGGTACTCAAACCAAAAAATCAAATTTTGGAGAAACAAATCTGAACACAAACACACTTTATTTGAGCACACAAATTACAAACTCACACTTTAAACACACTTGAGCTACTGCTCATAATAAGAACACTCTCACAAATACAAGCTATGCTTGTCTCTCTACACATGAAAAACACAAAGGATGTGTACCTATTTATAGCACTAAAATTACATTAAACAAACATAAAATTAAATGTGGATGAAAGGTGGAAGGTGATGGTTGGGATGTTGGTTGGTTCATGAATTTTGGTGGATGGTAGTTAAAAGTTGGAAGGTGATTGGTGGTTTTTTTATTTTGATTTTATACCAAACATTCAAGGCAGGGTAAAGCACACAATAGATGATGGGTTATGCACACGTTTCTCAAAGAATTGTTAGGTTATGGATCATCCTTTATTTGAGCTTACACTTGCTCCAATCGATACTTGGGAGAGAGAACTTAGTGTAAGTAGGTATTAGACACCACAACAGGGGTGGATATGGGATCGTTTATACCATTTGTTATCAGAGTAGGCTCTTCATCGTATAGCTGCCATTCGTATTTAGGATGGTGCTAACATATTTGATAGCATCACTTGTCATGGGACAGTGGATGGCAGTGTGAGAATTGGTTGGGCTCGTGTGATGACCAAAGCAAGCAATATCGAGTCTGGAGGACACAATGCATTCCCCTTCCAGCTTATTTGGAAAACTCCAACCACGCAACGTGCTCTGTTCTTGATGTGGATGGCAACACATGGTGGATAATGATCATGACTCAAATGAAACGACTTGGACTTGCGAATTCTGATGTTTGTCCAGTATGTGGGTAAATGCCAGAAACTGCATAAAATCCCATGACTACTTAACAATGACATATAATCATTCTAAACTTTAAAAATATAGAGATGATCTCTTTATCGATTCCTTTAAATGATGTTTCGTATCAAAATACTTTAATTTTATTTAAAATTAGCAGAAAATATACAATTGACTCTCTTATGAACTTCTTTTAATTTGATTTTATATCAAACTAATGTAATTTTTTTAACGCTACAGAAGTTAAGTGCTTATTTTTAAACAAGATGTAGGTCATTTGTCACGACTCATTATTTCAGAGGGGGTTAAATATCATTTTTTTTTTAAAAAAAAAGGACTTATCAATGAGTTAATCTTTTCAACTTTTTTATTATCCCATCAAGACGACTGAAAACAAAGGCTTACTCCCTCCGTCCCACATTAAATGTAATATTGGATTTTTTTACGAGAATTTATGTGTGTATTGACTTTCATTTACAAAGATGAAAATAAACTTGAACTTGTTTGAGAGGAAGGAGAGAGAAAAAGGATGGAAGAAGAAGTGTTGGTGGGTTGAGTTGATGTGTTATAAAATAAAAAGTAAAGATGTTTTAATATTTTGAAAGAAAAAAATATTCCAAATAAGAAAATATTATAATTTTTATATAAAATCCAAAAAAGACAATTGTTGTAGTAATTTTATAGAAAGGAGGGAGAATAACACAACAAAAAAACATTATGAAAAATAAAAAAAATATTATGCCTTTAAAAAAATATTGAAATCGAATCTCCACTATAAAATACTCCATCTGTCATAGATAAATTATGACATATTATTAAAAATAAATGTCCCATATAAATTATAACACTTTCATAATTGGTAACCTTAAAATTATCAAAAGTCTAAAATATCCCTATTTTATACTCCCTCCATCCTAAAATTATTGTAACATTTTAACCTAGCATGCGTGTCGATGTAAAGTTTGACACGCGTACAACGACGTTCAAACGTAGTTTTTTATAAATATATCGTGAAACATCAATGGTTGTGTAAGTAGCGTGTGTCAACCTAATACATATATGTGTATAGAATAATATAAAATACGTATATGTTGTACTTATTATGAGACGGAGGGAGTATCACATCTGCTCTTTTATCATTATTTTTTGTCATTGTATCAACTCATAATTTCACTCATCCAATCCCAGAATCACCCAAGAGCATTTAGTGAAAATCATGAAAAATCAATGCACTCTTTAATCTTTATGTCAAGTAAATACATCGTAATGTATTTGGGACGGAAGGAATACTACTTTGACGTGAAGATGGATATTGTTTAAAAATAAATGGAGAAAGAGAATACTATGTGTTATACACACCGTGATCAAGTACTTAATTGATGATTGAGTTTAAAATATAAAAATAAATGGATGAAATTAAAACGTATTCTCTTTGTTTTGAATTATATGCAATAATTTGATCCGATACGGAGTTTTATGTGAGAATGTATTTGATTAGTATATTATATTTTTTAATGATAATGAGAGTGAATGTGAAAATATGTGAAAGTATATATGAGAAGTTAGTGGGATGTGATAGAATAATATATTTAATTTAATATTAATTTGATTCCAACTATAAAAATAAAACAAACATTATATATAATTTGAATCAACTAAAAAAAATTATATTTAATATAAAATAAAGGAAGTAACAATTAAATCTTATATTTAAATCTAAATCGTTAATCATTGTGTGTTATTGATACACAAACCCAAGGTAAATTTCCTCTAAAAATTCCAGCACGTGACAAAAAACCAAAAAAAAAAACCAATCACTCTCCCGCTCTTTTTCATCCTCTGACAATCTCAGTCAACAAAATCCAAACCAAATCACTGACACTTTTCCTTTGTATGATGTACTATTTTCTTCATTTTATATAAATTATAACATATTATTAAATATAATTATTTATATAAATTATAATATTTTTATATTAATAAATTTTGAATAATAAAATATTTCTAATATCTTTATTTTATCTTATATTGTTTTCATGATCGTCTTTTTTTTTTTAAATCCATTCTTAATTCTTCTTTATGTCCTCACAAGGATAAACTAAAAAAAGAAAAAGTAAAATCAAATTAATAAATTTTCAAGTCACATCGCAATTTAGCTCCTACGGAGGGACAACTTTGCCATGCTTGATTTTCTATAATGGGAAGATTTCAACCCATCAAAGCATGGCCGCCATCAATTATCATTACCCATTTGCTCTCTGATTAGGGGATGAAATCAATGATTCCACTTAGTGGCAAGATGGATCTTCTTCAAACTATGTTCTGCCAATGGGATTGTTTCCCTTGTTGCCCTTGTAACTATTCTTTCTTGGTTTCTGGATAGTTGATGTTGATTTTTGTGGGTTTTGATGGGTTTTGGTTATTATGTTGTGGGTAGTTGTCAAAATTTGATCTTGGTTTGGGTTGATTTTTTGGGTTTTTGAATTTTGTGTTTGTTTGAGTGTGTGTGTGTGTGGTTGTGGTGTTTTTGGTTGGATTGGGATGTGAAATTGAATATTGAATCGAGAAGACAGATGATTGATTCTTGTTTTCTTGTGTTGATCCTGTACTCTACTTTGGCAATGTCTTGTTGTTGGAAACTATGGGATTTTAGGGTTGAATTGGGATGTTGTTACATTAGGGTTAGTGTTTGAGTGACGACAGATTATGATTGTCAATTTTAATAGGGATTTGTGGTGGGCCATGTAGAGGAATGATAAGCATTGATTCTGAATGATAACGAAAGATCAATATTTGATCTATATGGTTGCTTGAGGAACAAAGCTCAGATTTTGGGGAGGTATAGAGAAATTGAATGCATTATTGTTCTTATAGTTGTTTCTAGTTGGTCCATTGTGTAATGATTCTGTTGCTTAAGCTATGAAGTTTGCTTGAGGAATAAAACCATTGCTTGAAATAACACTCAACTTGGTAGGATTCAACTTCTATTTAGACGAGTTGCTGCATTTAACATTGCTTCCTACCATTTTTCAATCGTTAGTCTCAACATCGCCTGTGTAGATGAGCATGAGTTAAGTTCGTAACTATCTCGCTTATGTGGTGCTCTAGAGATCAATTACTATTGTGCTTGCTTATGCTGAGCTCATGTGGCTGATGACCTACAGCGCCAACTTACAAGGATTCAGTTGAGAGTCCCAGAATATGGGTGGACGACACAGAAGGTTTTTCACTTAATGAACTTCATTGTAAATGGAGGTGATTTTTGCTTGCTTTTTAAACTGGCTTACTCCTTATTTGATCTTTCATAATGCTAAGACTAAGCATATTATGCTGCAGCACATGCTATTGTGTTTAGATGTCACAAATTCATATTTTTCCAAACGCCCAAGGTAAGCCTTTTTATCTTTTTTACAGCCTTTCTCTCGTGCAACGTCTCCTTTTCCTGGAAAAGATCTTATTTTCTGTTCAGACCATATTTTACATATTGCACTTATTGCGCTCAAACATGATCAAAGCTTCAAAAAGCATGAATCCATGTTATCTGTCTCTCGGTTTCCTTAAGTGCTCTCTTAGATGGGAACTTCTTTGACCAGGTTCTCACTTCTTTGTTGCTGGACCTTCCTGGGTTATTCTTTACAATGTACACATTACTTGTTCTCTTTTGGGCGGAGATTTATTATCAGGTAAGTGTTGTTTGCTGGATTTCACTATTTAGTTGGTTCAGTTAGCATAACTTTTCTTATAATGATCCACTTCACATAGCCGACAATGCCTTGACGGTTTGCTCTGAGCTTCTTTGAACCCAGCCTCCATAAACGAATTTCATACTACTTATTTCTTTGACCATGAATATAGACCAAGTTATGCTTGATGTGTCTCGACCATCGTGTTGGTAGACTGATCTTTCTTTCTTTCTTTCTTTTTTCTTTTTTTTTTTTTTTTTTTTTTTTTTTTTTTTTTTTTTTTTTTTTTTTTTGGTTTTTTAAGGCAAGAAGTCTGCCAACTGATAAAGTCCGAACTGTGCATATTTCTGTAAATAGGGGAGTCTATTTTATCCAGGTGATATTCTTATCTGCTTTATCCTGGTGTAATCACTTTCTGTGATAAAAACTTCTTTACTTTCTTTCAAGCTTAGTCGATATTTAGATTCTTTTCTTGGACGCTATCAGCTGTCACATTTCCCATAAGTTATGCTTGTACTAGGTGGCTGTTACATAATTGACATCTCTTCTCTTTATAAGCTGTGTATGTGGATCTAACTATGGGCAGATTATAATGATGCAGCTGTATGCTTTGGGCAAGTATTTATGGCAGATAAATTGTGTTCTCTCTAGATACCTGTTCTGGTTTTTGCATCTCTCTATTGGCACCATGAGCCTAGCTTCACTTATGTCCCTTTCCTTCGTGCTTGGTTTTTCAGTGGTCTCATGCGCTGCTGCTCTCGGATTCTTGCTGTATGGAGGAAGGCAAGTCCTCCCTTTTTTTATGTTCTGAGGATCAGATTGATTTTTTCAAAGGAGAAGAAAAATAAAAGATTTTGAAGTATTGAATTGCATCGAAATGTTTTTCTTGCTAGCCGTTGATTGTGATAAGTTGCATTTCGTTGAGGGTTTTTGTCCACTTGAATAACAGTTTTCTGTGTTCAGGTTGTTTTTTATGCTAAGAAGATTTCCTGTTGAATCTAAAGGTCGATGGAAAAAGCTCCGTGAGGTACGTGTGTTCTTCAGTCTTTATTAGTTGTATATCATTCCGTGCATGACCTCCTGCCACAATCTGACTGTGTTTTAGGATATTTCATCTCATGTATTGTCGTTCGTATAGAATACAGCTTCTAGTGCAAAATACCACTGAATTGTTTGTTCTTGTAGTTCATGACCATTAACTAGGCATCTGAGTTCCAATCAAGTCTTTTGTACTTGTAACCAAAGAAGTTCATTTCATCTCTTCGATCGTGTTTTCGGACATGAAAAGAAAACTAACATTCATGACACCATTGGTAAAAGGCTACAAACAAATATGTTTTGACACACTCCATTCCTGCAGGTTGGATCAGTTACAGTTATTTTGTTTCATATGCTTCCTCATATGGTGCTTAATGGTGAGTTCATTTTTTCTATTATTCGCCACGTAGCGGCATGGAATCTGTTTCTGTTTCTCCTTCTCCTTCTCCTCCTCCTCCTCCTTCTTCTTTTTTTTTTTTTTTTTTTTTTTTTTTTTTTTTTTTTTTTTTTTTTTTTCAAGATAATCGACTCCAAGACTTAGAGAGCTATTTGCCATCGTCTCTCGTTTTTCATGGAAACCATAATCGTGAAATATATAGGGAATTGATAAATACCAAAAAAATGGTTTCAGAATTAATACCTTTAGAAACTAAGTTATGCACTTATGCTTGAAGAAGCGCCATAACTGCCTGATATCTTTGTATAGCAACTATAATGAGTTCTTCTAGAAGTCGCTGTTACTTGCAGGTTGCGATATCTGCTTTCGACTTGGATGCATCACTCAGGGTTTTGGATCATCCAATTTTGAATCTGATATACTATACAGTAAGTTGATAAATGGACGCAAGAACTCCACCAGCAAAAACTTTCCTCTTGTAACTCTTGTTTCTGATAACTGAGTTGTCATATGCAGCTGGTTGAGATCATACCTTCTGCCCTTGTCCTCTTCATTCTAAGCAAGTTACCCCCTAAAAAAGTATCAGCTCAACGTCATCAGATCCGGTAGGGAATGTACGTCGCGGCCGCGATAGGGCCACTCACGGCCGCGACGGCCTTCTGGTCAAGGAAAACATTGATCTCGTGTTTCGAACCTTAAAACTAGATGCGTATTTGAGATATATAACCCATATGCATGAAAATATAACGTCAAACGTGCATATACGATCACGTTTGACATGTGGTGGGATATTTAAGGTTGAAATAAACTAGAATATACGTCAATATATTATATATGTCCTCTCGGGAAATAAATGAAAGCGACCTCTAAACAATTAATAAAAAGGATACGAGGAATGTAGAATATAGTTATACTATCTGTGTGAACTACGAAAAAACGAACGAATAAGAAATATCGCATCCTTGAACTGATAAGGTCGACATTGACATCCTTTTTGGATCTGTTGGATTGTTGGTCGTTTTCCCTAGAATTATTGAGAAGGTCGAACATGGTGTTTCTTTTTTGATCCATTGCGATCATCTGTTGCATTCCTTAAATAGCCTTGGTGGCTTTATTTGAGTCATTGCACTTCAGTATAATTCTCTGAGTCAACGTCACGGGTGAGAACTAGTTAGGGAGCGATGGGCATCTCCCATCCTCTTTGCATGCATGCAGCGGCTTGTTCTCTGCAGGGAGCCCCAAATTATCTCAATGGTGGTCTGCGGTGTCTCATTGAATGCGCACAAGAGGTGTAAGGCGACGCACACAGTAGGCAGATGCGAAAAATATAATCTTTTGGGTAACTCGACTGACGATTGATATTTTATCTCTGTACTGTGAGTCGGTCATATCCTTGGAGTTGTCGTTTTTGAATCAAGTCATGAACCCTAATTAAATATAAAAGAAAGGAATGACTTTTAAAAACGATACGAAACCATATGAAGCAATGTAAAACGATGCTGGTTGATATGGCGTCCATGTTTTCCTATATTATATAAAAATATTTTAGGGACTTTCAGCGGTCGCCATAGCCGTTAGTGAAAGTTCCTTGTAATTGAGATTCGTGCATCTGAGGTTGTTGAGTTTCATTAGCTCACGGTTATGTTTTTCAATTGCAGGTATGCTCTCAACAGCACCTGAAGGCTCTTAGTGTAAATTTGCATGCATATAGATGATTTCACGTGTTTCAGATATTATAACAGATCAGAGGATCTATTTTGTTTAATGGAATATTCGACTTGCAATGCCTCTGCACAAATGTTGTTACTAAACAGGTATTCGAAATTGTAAGTTATGAATGTGGCTACTGTTTCTAGTTTCCTTGACTTCTATACCTTTAAATCCATTCGGTTTATTTGGCCTTGTCACGGATTGGGTCTGTGACGACATAACGCTCACGTGTCTTTCTAGTACGGAAAATCCGGAGGCGTTACACCATATAAGAGGATAAAAATACTGATCAGTTTGTACTAAAAATCAAATGTAAAATAGCCTTCTATGAGCTCTATTAGAGGCTTTATGTGTTTCAGTATTATATCTTATTAGTTAACATAATATAAAGGTGCACATAGTGATTAGAAAAAAGATATGAGAATTTTATAAAAAATACATAATTATATTGTGTGTATACTTATGGAAATTAAATTTTATACACATATTTACAATCGAGTCTTAAACAAGCCTTTAATGGATCCTGCTCATGAGCTTATCAAATGAGCCAGTTCGTAAGGCTATCAAGTCGAGTCATGGATGATTCAAACTTGGCTTATTTAGTTTCATGAGTGTAAAATTAAACTCAAGTTTGACTCACGAACTTAATAAACGATACTCGAGTCGACCCAAATAGGTTCGCAAACTGGCTCGGCTCATTTGCAACCCTAGTTTCAAATGAATTGTTGTCTTTTGTCATCTCGTGGACATGTTTTTCAGTCAAATGAGATCATATGTATTCCCTCCGTCTCAATATAGATATAACATTTTTATTGTGCATACATGTCGATGTGAACTTTGATTCGTAGTGTAAGACGATCAAACATCATTTTTTGTAAAATTATCGTAAAATACTAATGATGGTTTAAGTTGTGTACTTCAAACAGATGCTAAAGTCACAATTTTGTCGCATCGTTAAGACGAAAAACGAAGATCCTCAAAATACATGTTAAATAATACTCCTTCCGTCTCCTATTACTTGCAACAAATGTCACGTAGGTCATAAAATTGATCGTGTTACGAATGATCCGCGGGACGACCACACAATGTATTTTTTATAAATTTATCGTGAAATATAAAATATGGTTTAAGTTACATATTATTATCCTTTACCAAAATAAATTTCATATCGTATTATTATTTAATAGAAAAAAATAATATATCAAAATTCGTAATGAATGGTATAATTATTGTATAATATTGTAAATAAAATGGGACGGATAGAGTATAAAAAATCAAAATGTTACATGTATATTGAAATAGAGGAAGTATTATGATAAGGTTGTTGATTGTATGAAATAGTTTTTATCATATGGAGTATATTATAAGGAATTATGAGTGCAGTAGCTACAGCCAATACAAATTACAGCCCTCACAGATTTTAAAAATTCAAAACTTAAAAATTAAAAGATCCTGAATTTTTAGAAGATTGAAAGAAAAACTATAGCTAACTTGACTGTAATTATTATCTTCTTTTTTTTCATATGAGACATGGAATTATTTTTTCCAAAAGAAACTCCTTTTGCTTCATGTAAAGATGTTTGATGGTTAACGAGGATCATAAAACTATGACATCAAATCATCAATCCAAATACTTTCGTCAAGAGATGATCCAGGAAAAAATGAAATGAACACAATCTTACCCCGGCTATATCACTATACTTCAGCCACATATCAAGGGTTGTATGAATCAAATATTACCACTCACACAAACGAGAAGTTTGTCACACAACACCAACGATCATTGCCGCATAATACATTTGAGATTACAACATGTTGGGTAAAATATTTCTATTTGTTGCTTTTGACACACAAATCCAATGAAATCAATAGCTCACTATCTCATTATGCCCATCAGCTCATTTGCAGTGTGATTCGTCTATTTGAACTCTTGAAAGTTCACATGGCCTGTAGCTTGGGCGTGTTCTACCGCCTCCTGCAAAACGGAAAATTGGACAACAAAAGATAAGTTAAGAACCAAGAAAACGACAAAGGAAAAGACGATGTAAAATGAGGTTACAAGCCACGAGAGTCGAGACTACCTTTTGCCCTTTAACGCCAATTTGGCAAACTCCGCATCGCAGGGTGAAGTTGGCTGTGTCTGTAAACTTTCGAAGTCTGAGAGACCAACATAATAGAACGAGTTAAAGGTTGTTCAAGAAAACCCAAAACTCAAACAAGCAAGAATACCAAAGGATCTTCTAAAGCAAACTAGCAACAGCGTATCACACACGGTCTAGTGCCATTACACTTCATGTTGGCGAAAGCAAATCAATGATCTTGGAGATATTACCCTCCATGGTTGCACAATATTAGAGTTAACCTTGAGTAACAAAAAAGTGGTGTACGAAGGTACCTTTGCTGCTCTTTCACAAAATTCAAGGCCAACGCATCAACTGGACCAACGGTTCTATCGCCACAAACACTGAATATTGTCTGATCAAACTCCTCTGGAGCTCCTCCGAATGGGGACATCTGAATAGAAAATACAAGCAATCATTATATTTTGAAATTTCGCACGCAGAAGCCATCACGCGGTGGTTTGGCTGCTATGACACAATCAAAATAAAATTTGTTCACAACTTATTACTCTCATCCAGAGGAAGCTGCAGGGCACAAAGCACCCCTAATCTGTTTAAGATGGGAACTCTGCAATGATATGATGCAAGAAACAATAAATGATGAAGAGAGACATACAGCCAATGCATCATAGTGAAGCCCATCGTAGATTAGCATAGCTCTTTCACTGAAATTGCGATCCTGTTCAAGGCTAAGCGTAAGAAGAAATCAAAATTACAGGATTTCAACCCGCAGAAAATGTTAGACGCATTACTGACCTGACCATATAGATCACATCGAGATGTTTGGATATCATAAGCTGCAATTTCACGGCCATAATAGTCCGCTAATATAGAAAGCTCAATAGCACCTTCACCACACAAAAATGAAATTCAGCAGATATCACTCTTGACTTAAGCTCCAAAAAGAAGGATGAAGTTCAACTACTTATTTTCAGCTTGATTGACACAGATTACATTCAATAAGAGAGGTGGACTACATTTACATGTGCTCCATAGTCCATACATGTAGATGTCATATAAAAAGATAGCTTGTACATTTCAGGCAGAATCTGTGAAATTTTCACTCGCAAAAGTGATTCACAAAGTTATCCATACTTTTAGAAAGGACGCACCACCTCCATCAACTACTACTACACTTACTGGGAGCTCCAGGAGAGCCACCACTTTTAGGTTGTTATATTCTCATCGGTCGGTTATCATGGTTTCAGCCAGATCATTGTCTCCACTATGACATGTTAGGCCAAACCAGACTCATCTATAAGGTAATCATTACATCAGCCAACTCATATGGCCATGGAACCTTATGATTCAGCAACACTTCAAGAATGATCTTAGCATGCTTGAGATGAGTGACCAAAATCGCCTAATCAGGGTAGTCTAAGTGCCCAAGGATTGAA
The DNA here is from genome assembly GCA_035668315.1 of Drosera spatulata. Lineage (NCBI taxonomy): Eukaryota > Viridiplantae > Streptophyta > Magnoliopsida > Caryophyllales > Droseraceae > Drosera > Drosera spatulata. The sequence continues at coordinate 13,755 of JAOVYX010016443.1, forward strand.
AAACTCTTTTTGTTTAAATCCAATTCACCTGATTACCAATTCGCCTCATAGTTCATATAATGATCTTCGTACTACACCAGCATAATCACAGAGCAAACCAATAACAGAAAACATGAACGACGAATGATAGCATCACTCAGATCACCATGATTTCATAGATAATTCTAAAAAAGAAGAAATCAGGAACAAACCTCCCCACTTTTCAGGATCGAGAATCCATGAACAATATTCTTCATTTGGCTTCCCGAGAAATGCTTCAGAGTACTTGACAGGATCACTAGAGACGGTTGCTGCTATAACCTTCAATAAATTGTAACAGCAAAAAATTTAAATTCTCCACCAGATAACAGATTAAAAAAGACTGATCGTCAGAGGATATTTGATTTGTTAATTTTTACTAGCTAGTAATACCATTGGCAATTCAGATCAGCCAATTGAAATCCATGGAGCTACTAAACGGTTTGGCAACTTGATCAATAGGCATATACAACCAACCTGTCTAAGTTCAGATGCTTTATGCTTGTCATGATCCATAACATATCTGGAAATTGGGAAGAAACAAGAGAAATCGATTAAGAGGTCCATAAATCCTAGAACCAAGCATATTCATATCCCAAGTTTTAGTTAACCTCACCCAACAGCGTTGAATAGGCAGCTGTTATCCGATGGAATCACACGCCTGACAACAATGCCTTCCATACTCCACTAGATCAACAACTCTGCACCTGACAATTATCAACCAGGACCACCCCTTAATTTCTCAATGGCAATACACGTAACGAATCCGTGACACGAAAAAATCATCCCAAACAACAGGAAACTCACTAATGAAGCAAATATCATGAACTAACATTCCAGCATAAACTTAAGCAGAAGTGATTAGCTTGTAAAGTCTCTAGTGTTCCAAGTGTTGTCCCAATCAACATCTCATCAACACTTGGAAAGATTAATAGCCATCGCATCTCTGATGACAAAAATCCTAGTAATTCCCTATCAAACTTATGAAAAATCAAACCTACTAATCGCGCACACACGAGTTTGAGGATAAATCAAACATCCCATCACAAAAATTCACAGAATTCAACCAAAAAATAAATAAATGCAATCCCATCTCAGGAAACAAGCCAAAACCACCAAATCTGATAACAAAAATAGTTCAAACAATGATAAATTCAAGATTGTGAGGATAACCCAATTGACCATTTTGCTCATAGAATCGAAGAGGCAATTACCAAGAATGGATCGAGACAAAAAAGGATAAACAAATTGAGTGTCGTCGCCGATGTTGGATGGGTTGCTTTGCTTTGTCTGTGTTCTTGTCGCTCAAGAGATCTCTTTCGTCGTCTTGAGATGAGAATCAAAGTACCTTGAGGATTTTGGCTTTTGCTTTTCTCGAATGTCATTAAAATTTATTGGTTATGATGTTTATATCTCTGTGACAATTGTAATGAAATGATGGATATAATTGAGTATCAATTAATGTGATCTAAAGTATGTTATAATTGAGTATCAATTTATGCGATGTAAAATATGGATTCTTGTTTCAATTAATTGTATGTTTAAGTGAGTTTGAAGAAAACACACATAAAATGACCTCATATTCTTTTTTATTCTTTATTTTAAATCATGATACTTTTTTCTTCCCATAAAAATTATAGTACACTTATCTTATTTGAATATTGCATAAAAATTATACCATTTTCTAATTTGATAACGAATAATATCATATCAGTTAGAGCCCCTAGGGGGATAAATCTTTATTGAGGGCGGACTATGTCTCGCGTCCAGTCGGACAGCTTGTAAGGAGATCGAGGGGATGTGTAAGCGGGTGGAGAACCATTCGTATAGCGAGATTCTGTTCGGCGTGACATGAGCGTGAAAGGGTTTTAAGAATTCGTTTTCTTTTTATAAGGGCTAAAATAACTTCTTTTGTTTTGGCTTTTTGACCCCATTCAAACGGTAGACGTCAAGAAAGCAGGTAGACTGCAAGATTGACAATCACATCAGTCAAGGCGAGGAGACTGAGGAAGCTATTTCAATTAGAGAACCGGGAAGTTCGAACTTGTTTACTTCGAGAACCTGGAAAGGAAAAGTACCTCAAGGTTTCTGTCCCTCCTCAGTACATGCATTAACTTCTCTCATAACTGTTATAATAAATCGTATTTTAACACTATTCAATGTAAATTCAATATACACATAAATTATCAATTCGATTCAAACCGTTATAATTTTCACGGGATGAGGGAAGTAATATTATACTTCTAGAGTTACAAGATTTAAAAGAACAATTATAAAAGAGAGTAAAATTGGATTTTCTCAGTAAGCTTCGAATTTGAATGTGACCATACTGAATTTCACAATGGTGCTTGTCAAAGTATAATGAAATCTTTGATTAAAAAAAAAAAAGTACAATAATGAAATCACTACGATAAGATTGGAATTTTCACGAACTCTATAGAAGGCTACCATATAGGAACCTGACGTGATACGCCAGTACACCCAAAACGCCCAAAACAAAACAAAAATGGAGTAGCAATGACAAGACGATCGACGACAGTTTCATATCATAGACGACTCAGAGATTAAGCATAGCGAGTCTGCAACACCATAGATCTAACAATCTGGTAGCCGTAGCACCAGTCTGATCGCACAAGCAAGTCGAAAGCTCTATCATCATACATTGATCAGAAATACAAGCTACACCTCAACATCATCACCTAAGAACAAACTTCATCCTTCTATGGTGTTGCCGAGCATAAACGAGAAAAGCTCACGTGCAGGAGAATACTCGACCAACCCGATGTCCATTGCATATCCACCTACAGGCAATTTCAAGTCCCTCAAAACACCAAACGCCTCACCCAATCGACTCCTAGGCACCTGCTCCGCCACAGGGCAATAAGGGATCCATGAATCCACTCTGAACTCGTCTCCTATCTCAACTCCTTCCTTCCTGAGCACCTCCAGTAGTTGCGAATGAAACTGCAGCAGCGCCAGTGTGGGAGTCGGGGATAGGAACAAGATGTTGTTCTCATTCGGGAGACTGCCGATGGACGAGAAGTTCAACTGCAGTGGCTCCTGCTTCGCTGCAAAGTTCTTGATCAGTGGCTCCAGCTTTGATGGTTCGATGAATGGGGCAGAGAGAAGGGTAATGTGAGGACGGGACTCAATTTCTATTAGTTGGGTACTGATCTGGCGGCGAGCAAGAACATTCCATGCTTTCAGGACTTGATTCTCAAGCGCTGGATCAAAGTAGAGCTCAATTGCATAGCCCTGTGACATGATTATATGACCAGATGCAAAAGAGAGATGATTTCTGAAGGCCGGTGGGTGAATCAGTGGTTCACTGACGAGTAAGCAAAAATCGAAGCCATGAAAGGGTCAATGTATAACAGGAAGCTAACTGAGGATAGGAAAGTGGGCACACATTGTTACCTAGAAAGAGCCAACAAAACGAAAGCAAAGGATCGTGATCAATAAGTGAGCCATTACAGTAAGTGATTGGCAATAACCATAAGTAAACAACTGTAATTATAGGTGGGGGAACAACTAACAATGCTAGGCTGATGCTGAAGGTTAAACAAAAAAATATCAACAAGAAGCAATCGCTACAATGAGTTGATTAAGTAAGATAATCATAGACTACACAAATCAGAAACTCAAGTATAACTGCTCATTTTAATTCTACTACTGGTGAGAAATCCAAGCACAATCGCAAAGCCTCCTCGTGACAACGAATAAAACGAATATGATTTCTTCCAACACAAGTTGAATACCTCAAAGGGCTTATACCCCGTAAACCAATAAGCAATTCCACGCTCGACAATTTAATCATCCTCACATCAAGATCAATTATCAGACCGGATCAATCACCTTTACCATCACGACATAGTTCAACTCAATCCTGAATCCACCTCATTGCCACCACGACACACATCACAACACCTCTCTGCACCGCTAATCGAGCAAATCCCACACCTCAAAAGTTCATCACCAATTTTCAATCACCTCCATCACAACAACACAATGTCCCAAACTGTCGATTCTCATTCACCACCACCATCCCTCACATCAAACCCTAGATCACCAAACATCAGAAATCCACAACCCTATAAAATCAACCAAATCTACTCATTTCTCATTCATTCTCTCAATGTTAGCCACAGCAAACCCTAGATCACCCAACCAAAACAAACAATCCAGCAAGATTCAACATTCCTCACAACACAACACAATCATAACACAGTGAAATAACATGGCTTCACACTCAACAGTCAACACATTCGAGTCGAAACCGATCCCCTAGGGTTTCGAATCCAAATCACACTATAAACACATGGATCTAGAATTGGATGCTAGAAACGAGAGTTGATGATATCGAGAAAACAAGAGAAAATACCTGAAAAAATATCACGATGAGGGGGTGAGAGAGAGACGGAGAGGTCGAGCGAGACAAGAAATCGAAGAGGATTGGATTATATGGAGAGGATCGAGGGAGGGGAAGACCGGGTAGGAGAAGGGTGGGTGAACCAAGAGGAACAACAAGATTACAACAGAACAGACGCCAATTTTATGCTTACAACAAGAGCTATGAGTGACACTGTTAGAGCAATGCTCCATCTTATTTTTAAAAAGACAAATCTATATTATAATAAAATAATATATAAAAACATTAAAATATATCAATATCAATTCAACCGGATCAATGTTATAATCTTAAACTAACAATTCTTTTATTTTTCTATTGAGATTAGCATCTATTTTGATAAAATAAGATAAAACTTATCACGTGAGAATAGCTGTATCGAAGCAAAGAATTTTATGTAAATTCTTATATTTTAACTATAACAACCCCTTTACTATTTATTGAAGTTGGTCTTAATCCTCCATCGTAACTACCCAAGTATTTTATGATAAACAAAATTTAAAAAAAATATATAATCTTATTTCTATTATGAAATGGAGATTACTTTGTATTGCAACAGTTGTCACATAAAAATAAAGAAGAGATCACAAGGAAACATTGTTATTATTAAACTAATTCTATGGATAGTGTATGTTGACCAAATTCATGAAACAAGTATTCGAAATCGTCGATATGCTTGAACCTATCGTAGACTTGAGATGAACCTTAAAGAAGAAAACAGTACTTACAGTGAAGAATGGTTGTACAAGAAGATGAATGATTCTGCAAGCACGACATGGGCTGTTGTAGGACATCAAGATTCAACACTATCTATTCTCCATTTTGATCTTCAACTAGGAACCACGGTAGCTATTGTTACTGGTTCGTAATCAAATAAAAAGCATCTGCAACCAACCTATGATGTTATCATACTACCAGTTACATACATGTAGTCAACCTAAGTTCTAATACAGCATCACGATCTTACAACTTCGGCAGGAATGGATGATGCAAAGGGGTGATTCGGTTCCCCGCCTGCTCTTCTCGGTATCATGGACATTGCTTACAAGATATCATGGACGTCTAGTTTACAATAATACAATTATTTGTCCAAGATCATTCCCTATTGATTTCTAGGGACAAAGCTTCACTTGGACTGTCTATCATTCTTGTAATCGTGGCCGCGGTAGAGTCATGATCCGAACTGGCTTAACATGCTGCCGTCCAGCTCGAATTAGTCAAATAAAGGCCCGAGAGAGATACTACTACGATCCTCCGCCTTTAGATTACGCTCAAATCTTCTGCTTGAGAACTTGGCGAAGTTGGAGCTTCTGACTCTCCATTCTCGCCTCGAGCAACTTCTGCTTCAAGCTGCTCTTCTGCATTCCGATAGGCCGTTCTATGCACCCTCCTTTCTTGCCTCGGCCCACACGGCCATTCAATTCCGGTGAGGTCCAGGGGCCATCCACGTCCGACAAGCTAAAACGGACTTTGTCTGAGCCGTCATCAGGAGAGACAATGCCAACACCATCGACTGAGAACCTCCCATTGCAGAACTTAGCATGCACGCCCTCTTCTATGGTAACGATCTTGCATTCATCGCCGGTAGCAGAACCTGATTTCCAGAGCCTAGATATGGATGAGGCCTTCTTTGAATCCTTTTCGCCCCTTGGGGAGGGGACTTCAGTGATTTCAGTGATTGGAGTAATGTCACAGGGATTGATTTCCCAGTCCAAGCAGCTCCCGGAAACATTACTGTCTCGTTGAGTTCTGTTGTTAACAGATGGGATGCTCCCGTCAGGTGAGAAACGATAACCTCTCTGGTCATCCACTTGACTAACCGTCTCCCACCCACTGTGATCATCATCTAATACAACATTGCGGCCAGCATGTGATAGGGAGGTACGACGCTTTGGCTTCTTGTGAGTGTTATCGATTTCATTATTTGTCTTGTACGCAACACATTGCTCGATCTCCCTCTCCTTTTGTTCACAGATAGCCATTTCTTCAAAGACAGAGAATATGTCATCGGGTTTAGAGGGCTCATATGTAAGTTCCTTCATATCATGCACATTTATTGAAGCGGCGGCTTTTCGGAGCATCTGGACTTCCCTCATGTCATTTGAATTGCTCATCGAAATGCCCCTTGACCTGAGGAAGTTTTCTAGCTCCGCGATGATTCTGTTCATTTGACAATATTTCTCACCTAGTGCAAGCTTGGCATCGACGAGCTTCATTTGAACACGCTCTTCACGCCATACCTCAGCCATTTGCAACATCTTCCTCTCATCTTCCACTTCCTCTCGAAGCTTCATGTTTTCCCTCTTGAGCGACTCCGCTTCAGCCTTGTCTTCCCCAATTTCTTTGGCAAGCTCATTGCACACTTCCTCTATCAACATCCTGGCTTTTCGTTCTTTCTCATATTCCTTCATATATCTTTTTGCTGATAACTTTGCTTCAGCAAGATCATTAACAAGCTTGGAATTACCAATTTCAAGTCTCTGGCGGCTCTTCTTTTCCCTATTCAAGTCAGCTTTCATGTCATTTATGTATTCACGGACTTTTCCATGTTCTCTGCTTCGCCAAGCCGCTCTCTCCTCACTTACTTTCCCCAAGAAATGCTCCATTTTCTTCTTGGAAGACTTCCTTTCAGCCTCCAGCTCCTCAATCCGTTCTCGTGCCTTCTCAAGCTCTGATTGAAGTGAAGCAACGACGGAAGCAGGATTCCGCTTAGAGCCGGAAACATGCAAGTTGCAGGAGTTCCCATATGATGCTTTTGCGCTTACTGGGTTCCACTTTGTCGCTCCTTCCATAGCATAGTTTGAGCACTGAAATGAAGGTTCGGCCTAGTCAAGAAAACAAAGAAAACTTCCTGTTATATTAAGAGCGAAGGGCAAGTTAACAAGGAAAATATACAACAGCAAGAATAATCATACACGAGCAATGCCAGTAATTCGAGATTTCTAACAAGGCTAACAACAAGAACCAGACAATCTGTCTTCTCCATGTTCTTGGTTGAAGTTTCTTTTAGAATTCTGTAGGAAATCTGTTCCTACTCTCATCTACAGCAGTACAACACATCAAAACCAGCAAAGAAAGAACACAACAAATTTCCCCAAATCATGAACGAAACCCGTTTAGTCTCACATTCTAGATGAGATTCATGAACATAAACACACCGTCAATCAATCCCCTTGCTGCCTGCCGGCCTATATAGCATTCCAAATATGTTGTACCACAAAACACAACATACACGGATAGCATGATGTTCCTGCAACCCAGGGAGCAGCAGATCGCAAACAGGTTCAACAGAATAAGGTAGGAACCCTAGACTCTAATTGTACTATATCCTATTTCATAAAGAATCAGAATCTCGGGTAACTCATTCGGAAGTAACGAGCTAACAATATAATGGCAGCCTTCATAGACAATACACTCATAAATCATAGTAGAAGGTACAAGAACCTACCTTGTAATGATATCCATTAATCGGACCATTGACAGAACACGGGCTGTCAGTCGGATCTTTCGCTTCAGCATCACATTCTTTCTTCTCATGATGACAGGACAACCTATTGCCACCCTCTCCAACCCCGACCTGCACCATGACAACAAGAAACGGCGTCAACTAGCAGCCTAGCAGCACATTCAGCGATCCCAGCACTCAAACAACTGAACCACAGCATAAAACAACTCCCAATTCCCAATACATCACAGAACCGACGCGAAACATGAGAGCAAGAAACAGTGCCAACTCGAAGCACATTGAGCAATCTCCATAAAACAACTTCGCTCATTACGAATTCCTACCCTGATCTTCCAACCTAAACTGACACGATTCGAAAACAAAACAAACACACCAAAACACTCGAACTCTCAGGTCTGCATTGTCCACAAACCCTAAAAATCATTTACATTTTACCTTCAACTCCACTCGACTTACACCAACACCACCATCACGGCCTCCGCCGCCGCCTCGGGCGACATCTGGTGAGCACTGAAGTCTCCACACAGCAGCCCCGAGCTTCCTCGCCGACACACCACCACCAACACCCCTCCTCCTCTTCTTCTTCCCCCTCTCCCCTTCCTCCTCATTCTTCCCTTTCCTTCGATGGTCTTTCTCTTCGAATTTCCATCTCAGCAACGGCGTCGCGGGCCCCGACCTCTTCCCCGACTTCTTCCTCTCCGCCGCCCCGATCCCTCGTCTCCGGGTATGAGGTTTCCGGGTCGGGTCCTCGGGTTCGGGTTGTCGGGTCGATGTGGTGAATGCGGTGGCGGTGGGGAGAGACGGAGCTGAGATCTTCATTGACAGAAAATGACAATGGCGATGGATTGCTGCTGGTGATGCTGCTCCGACATTGAAGAGAGTAGAACTGCGTGTTGTGTGGGTCGGGTTTCGGGTCAAAGGAGGTGTTTTGTTGTTTCTTTAGATTCTGGTCAGATGGTTGTGTCTCAGCCATAGAAATGTGTGTGTGACATTGAAGGCGTCGTGGGGTAGTACACCGCTACACTCATTCCAGACAACCGCGAGAAAAAAAAAAAAAAAAAAAAAAAGGAAAGGAAAGGAAAGAAAGAAAATCAAAATAGATTTGAGAGTAAATCACTCATCCATTTTTTCATCCTATCTCACTTCTCACTTTATTTTCATCTAAATTATACTCTTTATTTCAATTTTATAGTATAACGCACTCACTATATCCCAATTCTCCTATTATTTTAAAGACAAAGTCAAACAACACATTCCATATCTCTGATTTTATCCTTTTTATTTTTTAAATCTTGAAACCTTCACAACGCGCTCCCATTCCTCCATTCTTTCTCTCACGGTATGCAAACCACCATCAAATCCAACGTCATATCAAAAACTTCGAGGTTGAATCCTCCATCACATCAAAATCTTGGGACTCGAATCCACCACCGCATCAAAATCTACGGGCTTGAATTCATCACCACAATCATCAAATCCTCTATCACAATCGAGCCACCACCCTTACCACAGTTAAAACCCTAAGCATTCATCACCACCACCATAATCAAGCTTGAGGAAACACCACCACCAAAATCCAAACCTTAGACACTAATCATCACTACTAAATCAACATGGGGAAAGAGAGGGGAAGACAGGACAAGAAGAAAGTGGTTCAATTAGGTGACACTGTCGAAAATTCGATTCAATTGGAGGGTGAAAATTCGGAGAAAGGAGAATTAGAGCATAGGGAGAAGACCATGAGAACCAAATCGAAGAAGACCAAAAGCAAAACAAGAGGAGAAGAACAAAAAAAATATGTAAAAACAACATCGAAAATGGTATAAAGACCACGTGACCTTCAATGTCGGTGTTCTGTTTCTTTTTTCTATAAAAAGATGATGAATTTGAACAAGGTGTTGTCGGGATTGTGTCGTAAGAAGGTGAGAAACACCCTTTTTGGTCATTTTTTCTACACGCCGAGGTTAATGGTCAGTGTCCTTGTCTGAAAGCCATCGTCACAAAATGGAAGCATGACCCTCCAGGCATGGTTGTTGGCGGTGATGATCGTTTATTCTATTGAACAAGGAACATATTTCTGTGATAGTAGGTATGAGGATGAATGGTTCGCGCGTTAATTTTCAAGAGCCTTGTAATAGTACGACATTTGATGGTTGTTTAAGAATTCGGAGAAAAATTCGGAAAGAAAAGTGTTGCGTAAGATGATGTTTGAACTTGGCACAATGGAGGACAATGAGGGAGCGGATGATTTTGTTCAGGTATTTATGTTGTTTGTTTGTAATTGTGTCCTACTTACCAAGTCGAGTACATACACACATAGGTCTTTGGTTGCGTATGTTGATGACATCGAGCGTTTGTGGGAATTTGCTTGGGGTGTTGTCGTGTATGATTATTTAATCGAAACTATCTCGAAATTCAAAACGATAGAGATAAATACTCTTAGAGTCACATAAAGAGAACCACACTTGTTCTCTTTATATTTGACCCAGTCATGTCAACTTGAATACTCTTAGAGTCAATGAACTCGATCCCAAAGGACTCGATATTCGACCTCAACAATGACAACGGACTTGTTCGGTTAACTCTGTTCATTATTATATTAGTTGTATTGCTCCTTAGAACTCAATTCCATGCTCAATACAACATATAACTCATATTTCAGAGAAAAGATAGCATAAGAAGCTCGTGCATACATCACAATAAACGCATTTAACATTTCAGTCACACTCTAACATATATAAACCCTAGGAAAAATCATTCCCCAAACCCCACAACACATGTCATACATATAAAAACAATCATTTCCGATCACAATCCTAAAGTCAAGGTTATTTAAGCAACCCGAACCCCCCATGGTATATTTACTTCTTTTGGTGCATATATGCCGAGAGCAAGATTAATTCAATGTTTAGCCACACCAAACATGCACACATATAACGAAAGTTCATACAAGGCATTTAGGGGTCATAACGAGCATTATTTTACGTCCGCATGTTCCCATGCATAAATGCTA